>JARQOD010003404.1:0-65356 GCA_033576555.1 Oophaga sylvatica | reverse complement strand
TTTCTGTCAATGGTGTCAGTGGTTGGGGATTTCTTCTGGTCTTGTGAGGGCTCAGTGGAAGAACAAAGGGGAGGACGAGGAAGTCGCCAACTCAGCTAGAACAGCAGCACCATCTTGGAGGGCAGGGTTAGCATGGCCAAAATGTGGCAATACTTCCCCAGCACGCCACAACATCCGGCCCCACCATCTGATACGGTCAGTATTAGAAGAAGGCATCGTTTCAACAAAATGAATTTAACAAAGAATATCATACCAACAATCACCAAATAACAATAATCAATGACCAAGAACAGAAAGAGGGGGGGGCAACTCCTAAATACTGAGAACCTACAAAAACTAATGAGTTAAATGCCCCAATAAAGTGTAATAAATGTGTGTACTCAAGTAGCTAGCTCCATGAAATGGACAGACACTGTCTGTTATAATCAGTATATCACAAAATTCTTTATTAGTTACAAAATTATACAAACATGTAAAATACATATAAAGAATTAATCTAGACGAGTGGATATGGTGACAACAGTGCACAGGACTACTGAGCAGCAGCAAGTGTCAAATGACATGCACAAGAGGACAAACTATAGGGCAACCACCATCATATCTACAGGGTATGAGCGGGTCCATAATTATTTCCCTTAAACAAGTGTAATTGGAAATAAGCCCAGGGAAGATATTCCTCATATCACTATATGGCTTGTACAATAAATGGACCCAAACAGTCATGGATAAATAAAATGCCGCAAATAGTGCTACCAATAAGGTGATTACCCATATGGGGGGCTCAGTATAATCCTGTCATAGCCCCGATGCGCATTTCGCGTGGTGGGCTTCCTCGGGGGGCATTCAACATGGTGGAAGAGTACATGTCCACAAGTATCAATGTACTGAGTGACCGGTCTGCCGCATTTAATGACTGGGTCTCCAAATTGAACACATGACCTGAGCTTGTGAGCCGCCCACCAGGGCTGTGGGGTACTCGGACCAGAGCCCGTTGATCTCTATGGGGGATGTCACGGTGGCCACGACTCGGTCCGTGGCCCTGGGCGCTCACCCTCAAAAAAGGGGATATTTACAGGGGATAATGTCAGTGAATTGTGACGCCACCTGTGGTGTCTGGTGAGGATCACCAGCGCTGCAGCAGTCCACTGAGGCTGGTGTTGTGGCAGCTTAGGTGGTATTGCTCCCCACAGGTGGAGCAGGCCTTCAGGGCAGCGTAAGTGTAGGGATGCAGGATGGAGGGAACCCAGTCGGGCAAAGACAAGAAGGGGAGCACACACAAGTCACTTTGGTACCTTTATTGGAGTTAGTGCAGGAACATCCCGGAGCACTGTAGGGTGAAGGGTGCACGTCCGGATTTTCCCCAGTGAGCAGGTGTAGGGCCTTCTGTTTCTTGCCTCTCTGTAGTAAGTTTCTGACCTGCCTGTAGCTAGGCCTAACTTGTCTCTGTCCTGCACCGGCTGACTTTGTGATAGGGCCTTCTCCTGGAGTACACACTCCCTGCTTGTAGGGTCTCCGTGTCCCCTGGCTCTGTTACGTATCAGCTCTTTGGTGCTCCTGGGACCTGTAGTCCTCCAGGAATTCCGGTTGTCTCCTACTGGGTCGTAGAGATCCCTGTAAGCTCGGACCCGGTGTCCTGTATGTGCTTTCTGGGGTGAGCTGGTAAGGCTCCTCTGCCCCCTTTCTACTCTCTCCTCTAGCCTTCAGCCTACTTGGACCCTCACTAGGCTATACACACTGGCAGTTAGCTGGCTGCCTCTTCTGCCACTCTCTAGAGCGTCGGCACGCTCCCAGCTCGCTAACTTGAGCTATTGAGTCTCACACTGCAGACTGACCTGTTTCTGTGTCTCAGAGTGTTCTGTTCAGAGTCTGTTCTGTTCCTAGAGTGTGCTCTCTAGAGTGTGCTAACTTCCTGCCTCCTCCCTCCTTTTTATCTACCTAAACAGGCTCCCTCTGGTGGTCTGAGGAAGGGTGAAGGTGTGTGTATGCCCTGAGGGCCTCTTGTGGATGAATCCTTTAGTGCACCCTTCTAGGATTTGTGGCACCAAGCGCAGCTGGGCTCCACACTTGCTCTTTACGCCTTGAAGGTGCTTGCCTGCCCTGCAACAAGTGTATTGTCGGAACATATGTTTAGCACTGCATGGGGTGTGATCACAGACAGGCCCATCCGCCTGTTCACAGCCAATGTGGGCAAGCTCACATTCATTAAAGGGAAGCTGTCACCAGTTTTGTCATAGCTATGACCTTATTCAGCTCCTGTGCTGCATTCCATAAATGCTTATATAACATCCTGACTCCCCTTGTATAACCACAAAAACCTTTTTAAGTTCTTCCGTGCTGTAGTGAAATTGGGTCAGTCCAGTTAGATGGGCATGATTTCAGGCCTCTTCAACCCTTCCCCCAGCTGCTGCTCTATATCCTCCTTCTTTAATTGACATGTAAGATGCCTTGCTTCATGATATCCTTCACCTGTGTACAGAAATTGCGGCTCCCACATGCTCACTTTGAATTGCCCTATTCAGGGCCGGCTCCAGGTTTTTATGGGCCCCGGGCGAAAGAGTCACAGTGGGCCCCTTTAACACAGACCACGATTCATGATGCTCCGATACTGCAGAGAAATATAGGTATAGTACAAGGCCAAAGATTTCACTTCTTACATTACACGAGTGATATCTATTGTAAATTGTACAATAGCTCAGAAACCGCCAAATCCTCACAACACACAGTACAGACCAGGCAGTATAGTCCTCCATGCAATATTATAGGCCAAATATAATGCTCCATAAAGAATATTGGACCCCAAATAATGCTCCATACAGAATACTGGACCACATAAATTGTTCCATACAGGATACTGGTCCCCATATAATGCTCCATAACAAATATGGAGCTCTCCTCTGCACTGTTACGGCTCAGGAAAGGGCGCTGTGGAAAGACGTCATTGCACCCTCTGACCTGAGACATCAGAGTGCAGAGCTGCGGAAGACACCGGAGCTGCGGAGGCACGGAGAGAGCTAAGTATTGTGCCGGCTGAGCAAGCGGGAGGGCCCAGTGGCGGCGCTAACACCGCTCTCCTCCGCTAACGGGCGCCGGCAGAGGTGTATCTAGGTTTTCTGGCACCCGGGGCAAGAATTCAGTTTTGCGCCCCCCTCCACACACACCCCCCTAACCCTAATCCCCCCTTCACACTGAATAATCCCCCCTTCACACTAATAATAAATCTCCCTCACAGTAAATAATCCCCCAACACACAGAATAATCCCCCCTCCACAAAATAATAAATACCCCCTCCACACTGAATAACACCCCCCCACACAGAATAGATCCCCTCCACAAAGAAGTAATTCCACCCACACACAAGCAAACAATAAATCATCCCCTTCTAGCTGAATCTTCAGCTCCACAGACACACGAGGCAGGAGCACTTACAACAGATCTTCTGCTCTCTTCTGCCTGCCGGAAAGTGACTTCAGCAGCGTGATCACATGACATGATCATGCTGCTGACGTCGGCTTCAGTTGTACTCGCGTCTGAAAGACGCAAGTACACTTGTTCACTGGACTTGGGAGCCGCCACGCTGCAGCTTCTTTGTGCCGGCTGTCAGCTTGACAGCCGGCACTGAGAACAGCTGATTCATAGTCCAGGGGGCGGCAGAATACAGCCGCCAGGGGAGACACTGCGGAATGCCGCATTAGGCGGTCTGACTGCGCCCACCTAGATATGCCTCTGGGCGCCGGGGTGCCCAACGGCGAGTGGGCCCCCCCCGCCAGCTCAGGGCCCCGGCACTTGCCCGGGTATGTCGGGTGCTGACGCCGGCCCTGGCCCTATTGTGAGCACATGCACACTTATGTTTGTGACTCTACCTGCAGTAAGGCAAAGCATAGTACGCAGGGGTGAAATGTGATTTCTGTGCACAGTCACAAGACTTCGACCGGCAATATGAATGATGCTAGACATCTTCCACGTCAATGAAAGAAGGAGGACGGAGAGCAGCAGCCAGGGAAAAGAATGGAAAGGCCCGAAAACATGCCCATCGGACCAGACAGACAAGATTTCCATACAGCTCGGGAGAACTTAAAAAGATTTTTGAGGCAATAAGGGCCTTCAGCTGGCTTAGTGCTATGGCATCCCATCAGAACACCATGCAGGGGCTGATGGCTACCCAAACAGTCATCCCACTGGAATCTCTAGAACTTAGATGCTGTCAGAGACAGTGGCATTTTAATGATTAAATAAAAGCAACTGGAACTAATTCTAGTTGCTGCTCTTAGATGCAGGTGCATGCTCTATAATACAGTTGTCACCCACCATGTATGGAGCATTGCACCACTCTAATTTAATGCATGCAATTCAGTGGTATTTGTCACTCATGGACTCCTATTGTTGATAAAAGTATACTAAGCTGTAGGTTTTTCCTGTACTCCATGGGATGTAACAGCGAATGCTTATCTCATTATTATTATCACAGACAGGCAACCTTTTTATTGTGCCATGTTTCTTGCCACTGTAAGGGGTGTTCTGGGACCGTGTGATACTCCACTCCCTTCCTTAATGTAAATATGTTATCTGTCTGTATGTATAGTGTTGTCTTGTAATGTTGTATTTATTGCTGTATTGTAGCTAGTGCTATTATGTGTGCAGTTTTAATAGGGAAAGCATAGTATCTCAGTTTGGCCACTAGATTGGGCACATTAATCCACTTAAGATAGTGCTGTATATAGTTAATTATAGGAGTGGTCAATGTGATAAGGCAGGAAGGACTTCCTGATTAGATTCAGTAGGGCCAGAGAGCCTGTACAGTCCACAAGGGCTCAATGCCCAGGATGCCACAGTATCCCCATAACGTTATTAAGGCTACTTTCACACTTGCGTTTTTTTGCGCTGCATTTCGAGCGCACATGAAGCGCATTTAAAAAATGCATGCAAACGCTTGTAAACGCTGCGATATTTAGTCTCATCAGCATGCGTATTTCGACAAAAAAACGCAGCGTTTGTCTGTGATTTCATGCGTTTTTGCATGCGTTTGCGTTTTTTTGGCGCATGCGTTGTCTATGTGTCACATTTCTATCATCTCTGTCTCTATCATCTATCATCTGTCTCCATCATCTCTGTCTCCATCATCTCTGGCTCCATCATCTCTGGCTCCATCATCTCTGTCTCCATCATCTCTGGCTCCATCATCTCTGTCTCCATCATCTCTGGCTCCATCATCTCTGTCTCCATCATCTCTGGCTCCATCATCTCTGTCTCCATCATCTCTGGCTCCATCATCTCTGTCTCCATCATCTCTGTCTCCATCATCTCTGTCTCCATCATCTCTGGCTCCATCATCTCTGTCTCCATCATCTCTGGCTCCATCATCTCTGTCTCCATCATCTCTGGCTCCATCATCTCTGGCTCCATTATTTACAGAAAAATCGCATGCGTGCAAAAGCGCTGACGAGCGCAAAGCCATGCGCACGCCAGCGCCCCCATAGACTGCAATGTTATTTTTTGCGCATAGCATGCGCACACGTGCGCACGCGTTTTTTTAAAGCGGTTGACCGAAAAAAAAAATGCAACATGTAGCGTCTAGCGCGTATGGGCGCACACCGGGAAAATGCGCAGCGCACGACAAACGCACATGAACGCGTGCAAGCGCTAGACCCTGCGCCCACCATGTTAAAGATAGGGGAACATTGCGCATGCGTCCGATAGCGCAAGATGCGCTGCGCCAAAAAACGCAAGTGTGAAAGTAGCCTAAGAGAGAAGCCCAGCTGTCACGGGGCAGTAGTGGGAAAACAGGGGACGAGGAACCTGTGCCCCTGAACTGCCCCTCAGGCTAAGGAGGTGCCCTGCCTTTCCTTAACTTGGGGGTACACTTGAAGGTAGTGAGGCCCAAGTCACTGACCTGTCCCTATCTCCTGTTTAGCCCTGAGCTAAACCCCCCAACCCCCTCCCCAGGAGGTGAGACAGGGAATAAAGTGAACTGCACCAATATAACGAAAAGAAAGAAAAGACAGACACCGAGGAGTTAAATCAACAAAACTTAGTTTTCTCTGCTGCAAAGCACCGCACTGCAGAGTAAGGCACCAGATCACAGTATACAGCTGCAGCACCAGAAAAGCTCCTGATTCCAGCTTGGTTGGTCTCCAAAGAGGAAGTGTATCACCAACAGTCAGCTGATGCATCAGGTGACCTTTTAAAGGATGGTGGGAGTGGTCACCACCTGCATCAGCAAACTCAGCAGCAATGTAATTACACCAGCGGCCACCAGGGGAAAAGACTGACATTAACCCCCGATGGCCTGAAAGGAATAAAGTTTTAATATGAAAAGCAAAATCTTCCACAGATCAAAAATGGATTGTGACACCAGCCATCCAGGGCCAGTAGACCAGAACAGCAGCAAAGACAGCACTGACAACAGCAGTAGGAACCGGAGCTGCAGGAGAAGTCAGTACAGAAGGGCAGGTCACTCACCATGTGGCAGATCATCGCATGGGCTGATGCCCTTAGATCCGGGGCGACACGGCTGAGGGAACCCCCAAGCACAGTGAGTCTGGACAGGGAGGACGCCGAGGAACCATATGATACGGTCTGACCCGGGAACGTGCCGTGTGACAGAGAGAGGAGTACAGGGAAAGAGGAAGAGTTGCATTGCATGAAATCTGATGTTGATGCTGTAATGTATATGGATGTGCTGTGTAAGAAGACCAGTAAAGTTTTACGTTTAAAAGTTGAAATGGACTATATCTCAATCTGTGTGAAACCGGACAGTGGAAGCCTCCAGCAATGTAGAGGAGACCCTTCACGGTGCAGAAGGTGAAGTCACAGGTATGCAGAGCAATGGACACTATTTTCATTTGATGTGGAGCCAGGGCACGCCAGAGCGACTAGACTCAGCCACTACTATGGCCCTGGCTCTGCCCCTCACACCACAGTGATATCAAAATTTAAGGATTCTTAAAAACAAACGCAGGTTAGCCACATCTGTTGAAAAATGTGCCAAATTATTCATTATAAATAATTCAATCCACATAAGATGATGCATGAACCTTGGCTTACCTTCCAGAAAGAAAAGTGGGAGTAAGGGTTGAGTTCCCCCTGTTCATCATTAGTACCCATCAGTTCATCAGTACAGATAGAGCAGCTCTTCTCACTCCTCCAATCATAGTATGGGATGGCAAAGTCATCATCTCTTGTCATTAGCTGAATTTGTCTTTCTAAAATTAAGAGATTTAATCGATGCCATCCAGGAAATACGGGGCCCTGGTGGGCAAAGTTCTTTTCAGGGATAAATGTGCTATTAATCATGATGGGCTTCATGGAGTAATAATGCATCCATGCAAAGACATCATATAGAGAAGCATCTACAAAGCGGTAAGTCTCACGATGATGCCGGTCTCCTGAGCTCAGGACAACAAAATCTTGACTTTTTGTGGTCTTGGCTAAGGCTAAGTAACTGAATAATCTTTTCTGCTCCAGGACTGTCAGCTCCCGGATTTCTCGCCTTAAGACTATTTTCTTCCTGTCGCATTTCTCACCATGAAAGCCAAATTTGCAGTCACCACAATCAAAGCCGCTATAGTTTCCAAAGCACTCGCAAGTATAATCATAATAATGTCGTGGCCAGTCTAGACGGTCATCGTTGTACTGGGGAATCTTCTCTCCCGATGAAGCTATCCAGTCTTTACACCTCCCACGACCAGACAGGGAACCACACGGGCTTTTATCTTTCCAAAGTGGACAGCAACTCTTGGTGCGAAAAGAAGCTTCCGTAGTGCAGACTCTAGGGAACTGTCCTTCCACAAAGCCAAGACTAAAAGTGAGGATGACCAAGAAGCTAAACATGATTTTCTGATCTTGTAAGGAAACCTATAGTCGAAAAAAATTGGTTAGAGTATTGTCAGTATTATAAAAAATCTTCCAAATGTCAGAGTTAGAGTAAAAATATCACAATTAGGGAAAAGTGATGAGCAAACATGCTCGAATAACGTGTTATCTGAGCATGCTCGGGTGTTATCCGAGTATTTCAGGTGTGCCCAAATAATATGTTCGAGTCCCTGCGGCTGCAAGTTTTGAGGATGTTAGACAGCTGCAATCAGTGGCGTTCCGTGAATAGAGCAGACTAAGCAGCTGCTATGGGGCCCAGACAGGTGAGGGGGCCCACGACGGCCGCTGTCGTTTGGCAGCTGTGCTGTGCTGACACAGTACTATCTCCTTTAATTAAATATAAGCGACGGCCGGACACTGTAAACCCCCTTGAAGGTCCCCTTTCCTTGTTGTCTCCTGGTCAGCAGTTGTTTTAAGTCTCTGGCTGCATTTGCATAAGAAAGCCAGCTGCAGCCAGAGACACGTGCATCACAGGAAGCAGAAAACATTCATAAGTTTCACTCAGGGAGAGATACACTACACAAGAAGGTGAGCCCTGCTGGCTGGGGTATGGGTGTGAATTTTTTTGTTGAATGTGTCCCTCACTGTGCTGGCACTTTATATTTACAATGGCTAGCCTCTGGCTGCACTTTGCACCTTAGGGAGTGAGGGGGTCCTGATTGCAGGCACTGTGGAGGGTGGAGGAGGGGGGCTCTGCATGCACTGTGGAGGAGGAGGATTGCCCTGCATGCACTGCAGCCACCCTTCTGTACTCCTCACAATGCTTCTCCATTAGAGCTGGTTTCATGTGATTTAACCCCTGTACCACCACCAGGCAGGATGATGCTTCCTAGCTGTAGGTAAGACCATGTCCAGTCTATGTCCCACCACCAACTTTACTGTCAAGGTGTGCAACAATGCATGTTCATGCAATACTAAAAATGTGCAATGCCCTGGAAATCATGGTGCAGCCAATAAATGTTACTAATTTATTCTGCTCCTTCACCCCAGAGGCATGCACCTGGGAGACAGCAATTACATGGGGCGTGCTGAGCTCATGAGGTGCCTGAGAGTGGAAGTTCTGCAGATGTTATGGAAGATATTGTGTGCGGCATTTCTGTGTCCCCTTACCTGTGATAAAATGTGTCTTGTAGTTTGTACACATGTTGGAACTTTGCATAGCTTACATATTCCAATCATTTCATATACAAAGATATGACATCCGTCTACCTGTCTTATATGATGCCATGAATGATGGGCATTGCTTGTACCTGCTGTCAGATTAGGTACCACACTTCTTACATCGGAGCACACTATGCAGCATGTTCCCTGTCAGGCTAGGTTCACATTTATACGCCTGCAGACTTAATGCGTTGGACGTATACATTAAAACGTATGCCATGCATCAACCTACGAATTTAAACAAGTACATTTGATACATATCGTACTTCCATCTTTGTCTCTATATGTTTTTTTACTTAAAAAGAATCATTTTTTTTCCATCTAGTTTTACTGGTGTCAACAGTCCCATCCCACTCCATTTTGGCATCAGTTCTGTGAGGAGGTGTCCAGAGGAATAAACTTTTTTTCACCCCACATTAAAAACGCGTACCTTTGGTCAATTATGTTTTTTTCCCACAATACAACGTGATCTGGGCAAAACATAGTCAGAAGAACATTTTTTTTACACTACGTGTTGCCCATTATGGTTTGTGTATGCCTCCATATACGTCTGAATACCATTTTTTTTTGCAATTCAGACATATTTGTCCAGCAGACTGCACTGTATAAATGTGAGCCAAGCCTAAAGAAGTCCTTTTTGTCCAAGGAGGATAAAGCACATCATAAACACAAGTCCATACTGTGTGTTGCTGCTTTGCAGTGTGTATTTTTGCCATGCTGATTTTACAGGTGAAAGGTATTTACTTTGAGCCTTTTTTTGGTTGTAATGGTGAATGCTTCAGGATTATCAATGACCAAAGGGGCGGCAAATTTTTCAGCCGCCCCGGGCCCCACAAACAGTTGCTACGCCACTGCACACACAAGATGGTGAGCCTGGCTGGGGTCGATTTTTTTTGTTGAATGTGTCCCCTCACTGTGCTGGCACTTTACATTTACAATGGCTCTGACTGCACTTTGCACCTTAGGGAGGGGGGCCCGGCTGCACGCACTGTGGAGGGTGTAGGGGGCCCTGCATGCACTGCAGGTGTGTGTGTGTGTGGAGTTAAGAGCACCTGTTTTTTTTTTGGTGGGGGCCCATTCAGGCTTTTGCTATGGGGCCCCATGATTTCTATGTACGCCCCTGGCTGCAATACATGCAAGTATTGCCTAACAAACAGTAATTTTTTAATTATTGATGTGTAAGATATCATGGTGTCATAAACAGACACATGGAAACATTACTTTTTTATTTTCTGGATTAAAAAAATGGACAATTTTTTTTGATCTTCATGTCCAGAATGACAAGACAAAAGCTGACCAATAAGGGTTTGAATACAGTCCTAGGAAATCACAGAGCAGTATATACATCTTTTCAGAGCAATTGGAGTAATTGCAATTTGCTGTGAATAAATTTCACAAATTCAAGAAAAAATAAAAAATTCTGTCAAGCTGGCAAGTTTAAATTTCAATAGATTAGCTCATATTTGGTGAGAATTAAAAAGGTAAAAATAAAAATTAAAGTTAATATGGTTAGAGTAATAATGACAAAACAATGTCTTTGTTAGGATAATATTTTAAATCATGCAATAATAAAGCCAGAATTAGGGTAGTATTATTGCTAAGGTAAAATAGTGTCATAAAAGCAGCAAAGGTATATATAATATATTAAAATATAACTTTTATTCTAGATACTATTAAAATGCAATAACACACTCAATGCTTAAAAATCACAAATAGAGGGACAGTACATAAATGTCTCCATATGAAATATGAACACAAACAGAGATGGATAGTGTACTATTATTCAATATGGGATAGGTGAGTGGCCAAGCGCAACCACTGGATAGTTTCAGTGTCTGATCAAACGATCAGCGAGTCACTCGTCTCATTGTCCAAGGCTCAATTTGAATGGTCAAAGGTAGAGTGCTAATTTAACACCCTATAATGATGAGGACGATATCAAAGATTGATGGTGTTTAGTGCTAAATAATACGAGTCTTTACATAATGTGTGCACAATTGTCAACAGACTTAAAGGGGTTTGACCCACGAACAAAGTTAATTTTCAAGTTGATTTTAATCCATAGATCTTGGAATAATACTAATTTCCACAATTGTATGTTTAAAATAAATGTTTCTGAGCTGAAATAATCTTGACTATCCAGACATTCAATGAGACATAGAATCTCTTAAGGGTATGCCACACTAAGCGAGATCGCTAGCGAGATCGCTAACGAGATCGCTACTGCGTCACCATTTACGACGCAGTAGCGATATCGTTAGCGACTTAGCTGTGTGATTCCAAACACAACTCATCAGCGATCTGTATAACGACCTCTGCGGTCGTTGGGAAAACCTAGTCCCACCTGCGACGCTGGTGAAGTCGCTCATAAAGGGTGTCACACTCAGCGATTCAGGCTCACCAGCGGGACACCAACGACCAAAAAACGGCTCAGAACGTTCATGAACGATCAGCGACATCTCAGCAGGGGCCACATCACTGCTACATGTCACACACAGTTAAGTCGCTAACGAGATCGCTACTGCGTCATAAATGGTGACGCAGTAATGATCTCGCTTGCGATCTCGCTTAGTGTGGCATACCCTTTAGTTGTGCTAAAAGCTACAATTTTTTATCTACAGTTCAGGAAAATTACCTTTCTCAGCTTTTAGATGAACCAATCAGGGGAGATAATCTGCTGAATCTGGTTCTGTTACATAAACCACAGGTGGTAATCTGCTGGATCTAGTTATGTCACATAGACCAGGGGAGGTAATCTGCTAGATCTGGTTCTATCAAATAGACCAGATACAATTTCAGATCTACAGGTCCGGGAGCATTTGGGAAGCAGTGACCATAACCTGGTAAGTTTCAATGCAATTTTCAATCAAACATTCAAAAGGGGAAATGCCAAAACCTGGAACTTTAAGAAAGCTGATTTCAACAAATTAAGGGAAGAGCTTAATCACATATACTGGGATCATGCCATGATAACTGGGGATCCCGAACATAAATGGGGCATGTTTAAGGAAATACTATTAGAAACCTGCAGAATACTTATACCCTCGGGTAATAAAATGTCCGGGAATAAAAAGAAACCATTATGGATAAATAAGACAGTACACAGTTTAATGAGATGAAAAGAAAGGGCTGAGAAATCCTGAAGGCCGAGAATACAGACATAGCATCTCAGGAGTATAAAGATCTAAATAAGAAATGGAAAAAAGAAATCAAGAGAGCAAAGTTATCTACAAAGAAACAAATCACCGACATCAAAATAAATCCCAAAATGTTTTATAAATACATCAATGCCAAAAAGAAAAAACAGATGTATCTGCCCCTTAAAGGATAACAATAACAAGATAATCACAGAGGACAAAGAAGATATTAAACAGGCATGTCTCATCCTTGTTCACCAATGAACTATCTGTTATAGGGATCATTCAACAAGGCAAAAATCAAAATTCACAACCTGATATAACTAGTTTAACACAAACAGAAGTACATCTACAGTACGTTTGAGCAATTTAAACATTGACAAATTCCCTGGCTCACATGGCATTCATCCACGGATACTGAGGGAATTGAGCTCTATAATTGACAGACCATTGTATCTCATATTCTTAGGCTACTTTCACACTAGTGTTTAATCACGCAGCGCATCGTGCGCTATCAGTCGCATGCGCAATGTTCCCCTATCTTTAACATGGCGGGCGCAGGGTCTAGCGCTTGCACGCATTCATCAACGTTGTCGTGTGCTGCGCATTTTCCAGGTGTGCGCCCAGATGCGCTAGACGCTACATGTTGCATTTTTTGTTCTGCCCAACCACTTTAAAGAAGTGCGTGCGCACGTTATGCGCCAAAAAATAACATTACAGTCTATGGGGCGCTGGCGTGCGCATGCTGTGCGCTCGTCAGCGCTTTTGCGCGCACGCGATTTTTGAGTAAATAATGTCTAGACACTTGTTTAAACCACCCCCTACACAAGCAACATTGTTTGTGAGGGGTTGAGATAAAAGGTGTCTGCAGTGCCAGACAGACCCCTACTCAGACTGACTGTAAAGGTACTGCCACACTAAGCTATCCCGCTAGCGATCTCGTTAGCGTTGCATACTAATGAGATCGCTAGCGGGATTGTTTCTATATCGCTAAATGCGGCCACATTTAGTGATATAGTTAACGACGCTATCGCCGTTAGCGATCTTCTTAACGACTTTAGCGGTACAAAAGTACCGCTAAATCGCTAAGAAAAGGTGCCACACAGCGATTAGATACTTACCCAGCGGGAGCGCCAGCGATGAAATAGGGTCCGGAACGATTCCAGCGACGAGCGAGATCACAGCAGGAAGCTCGTCGCTGGAAGCTGCCGCACTGAACAATATCGCTAACGGGATCGCTAAATAGTGACGTTTTTAGCGATCCCGTTTGCGATATTGTTTAGTGTGGCATACCCTTTAGACACAGCCTGGAAGACACTCAGACTGCCTAGAAGACACAGCCTTACACTGGCTGCCCATTCATTATAGGATCCAATTCAAAGTACTGGTTCTCACCCACAAAGCTCTCCACAGTGCAGCACCCCCCTACATCTCCTCCCTCATTTCTATCTATCGGCCTAACTGACTGCTGCGCTCTGCAAACGACTTTTGACTAACCTCTGCACTAATCCGTACCTCCCACCCCGACTCCAAGACTTCTCCCGCGCTGCGCCAATCCTCTGGAATGCTCTACCCCAAGAAATTAGGACTATCCACAATTTGCATGGTTTCAGGCGATCCCTCAAACACATTTGTTCAGAGCGGCCGATCACATTCACTAATCAAAGTCATTCTATGTGTGTGTATGTGTAGCCCATTCACTATCTCCATCCATCTCTCACTCCCTCAAGATGGCTGGACCATCATTGTAAACGCACCATTGTATATACACACCTGTACTTTGTATCTCCCCCACCTCATTGTAGATTGTAAGCTCTCACGAGCAGGGGCGGCTGATTTTGCTTTAATTATTGTATTGTTAACGTTGTTACTTATGACTTGTGTTTTGAAACTGTTAAACTGTAAAGCGCTGCGGAATTTGTTGGCGCTTTATAAATAAAGATTATTATTATAGCCTGGAAGGACTGCCTGGAAGACACAGCCTTGAACAGTAGAAACTTTGGATCCAAGGTGCATCACCAAGAATGTGAGTATTCTTAAACCAAATGACTGCCTGTCCTTTCAAATGTAATATGTACTCATGCTTTGTATTTTTTCTTTTTGCAGTATGTCTTCTTCTGGATCACATTATTCCCCATCCCGGCAAGAACTGGCCCAAGCAGAGCGTGATGTGAGCATCTTCCTGCCTTTGGGTAAGTATAGCTGCTGAATCTACAAATGTGTAATATTTTTTTTTTTTAGACATCATCGTCGGACACGGCGATTGAGGAGTCCGAACAGCGGGAGCAGTCGCAGCAAAGACAAGTCCCGGTGGTGAGACGGAATGTAAGTATATAGTCTTTGAATGTCTCTTTTTATTTTTGTCTCTCTTTTTACTTCTGAAATACTGTATATCCAAGAATGTAATGGTTTTTTTTGTTTTTTCTAGGTTCACCAACAGGACGAGGACCTCTATGTGGACAATGAGGCCTTGATCTGCCAGGTCCATGAGCGTGTCCCGTTGTGGGACAGCCGTGATCCGCAGTACAAGGGCAATGTGGTGAGCCGGCGGCTATGAAATGAGGTGGCCGCAGCGTTGATGGATGGCTGGGACAGCGCCTCTCCAAACCTCAAAAAGGCGTTTAGTAAGTATTTCCATGCTCTGTAATGCCGCAGTGACTCTTGTTACAGATGGCACTGATGGGTTTACTGGTAGATATATTCTAGCAGGAAACGCAACAGTGTCATCTGGATCAACAGTGACTGCCCTGTGTATGGTATTGCTTTGTTATGCTGCATTCACTCTTGTTGCTGATGGCACTGTTGGGTTTGCTGCTAGATATATTCTAGCAGTAAACACAACAGTGTCATCTGGATCAACAGTGACTGCACTGTGGATTGTATTGCTTTGCTATGCTGCATTCACTCTTGTTATTGATGGCACTGTTGTGTTTGCTGCTAGATATACAGGGGTTGGACAAAATAATGGAAACACCTGGAAACATCAACAAAAGTTAGTTTAATAGGGTGTAGGTCCACCTTTTGCGGCGATTACAGCCTCAAGTCTCTGAGGTATGGATTCATACAAGGTGTGAATTGTTTACAAAGCAATTTTAGCCCATTCTTCAGTGAAAACACCCTCCAGTTCTTTGAGCGACGATGGCGGCGGAAATCGACGTCTAACTTGAATCTCTAAAATCGACCATAAATGCTCAATAATGTTGAGGTCTGGGTATTGTGGGGCCAGATGAGATGCTCAGCTTCATTCGAATGTTCCTCGTGCCATGCTTTAACGATTCTAGCTCTATGAATTGGTGCAGTATCATCCTGAAAGATGGCGTTCAGTGCTTGTGAGTCGCACCAAATACAGGGTTCCAGGGCTTATGGGGTACTCGGCACCGAGCCCATTGAAGTCTATGGGGAATGTCACTGGCAGCACAGCTCGGTCCGTTGCCCTGGGCGCTCATGCAAAGGGGTTATTTACAGGGGATTTTAGGAATAGTTTGTGACGCCACCTGTGGTTTCTGATCAATTTGACCAGCGCTGCAATATGAATCTTCTGAGGGGATGTTATGGGGCAGCTGGATGGTAAGTCTCCCACAGGTGAGACTTTTCCCTCAAAGTCTATGGTGGTGCAGGCAATAAGTCAGTCACACACAAGTTGTTCTCTTTCCATACCTTTACTGTAGATGGTTGCAGGTGTGTCCCGGGAAGCTGGTTAGGGTGGAGAATGCACATTCAGGTAATCGCTGAGCAGGTTTGAGGCCTCCTTTACCTTTGAAATGTATGTGAGTCCTAACTTGCATAAAGTCAAGTTTAACTCCAGATGCAACAGCTACGCACGGCTGACATTGTGGTAGAGCCTTTTCTGTCTCTGATGCTCAGATGTTGGCAAGAACGAAGTCCTTCTAAGCTTGGCCTTGCTAAAAGTCCTTGTTCTCCCTGACTCCAGTTACGTATCAACACTTAGGACTACCCTCTGCGACTTGAAGTCCAGCAGGGCCTCCGGATTTTCTATCACTAGCCGTGAAGTACTAGCAATGCTTCGGACCCGGTGTCCGGTTAAATTGAGTGAAGGTGATCTGTCACCGAAAACACTCTTCCTTCTTTCTCCACTCGCCTGTCGCCCTGCTCTCACCCTTAACATAAGCACGGGTAGCAGTAGGTGTAGTAGTCAGCTTTTCCTCCAAGCTCACTGACCTGATCTCAGTTAACTCGATGTTCTGCAAGCTGTAGTCCCCTTCCTTCTTTCCCTTCAAAAACTCTGTCCAGAGCAGCTCACAGGACGTTCCGTCAGACTGCATACATGCTGTAGCTCCGAGAGTCACTTTCCACGTTCTAGAGAACACAGGCAGCTTGTTCTGAGATAACAGATTCAGTTATAGCTCTGGCTAGGCTAGAGTAATTTCCCTTTCTACTCGTACTAGCCTCCACTTCAGTTCAAGATGAGCTAAATAAGCTCTGTCAGGAATCAGTCTTCTCTCCTCTCCCTCCAAGACTCTGACTCATAAGCACTGAACACTTCTGACAGGAACCGATCTGAACTCCTGTCAGGAACTAGACTAGACTGCAATGGCTACTGCTACCGAAGCACACTAACTTAAATAGTCTAAGATGCCCTCTGGTGGTCGTGTTGGGAAGTGTGCTGTGAATGAATATCAGGTTTCACAATTACCTTCCTGTGCACTCTCCTGAGAACATGTGTACCAAGCGCAGCTGGGCCACACACTTGAACAGTGCTTGAACTATAGGATGCACTTGGTCGCCCATAATGCCTAAATAATCGCGGCTGTTAATTCTTCCATGAAGGGATATCATTGGGCCGGCGGATCTCCACGAAATAACACCCCAGATCATCACAGAACCTCCGCCATGTTTTACGGTTGGGAGAAGGCAGTCTGGATGGAATACTTCTTTCGGCTGTCTCCAAACGTACACGCAGCCGGAGGTCGGAAATAGGGTAAATGAAGATTCGTCTAAGAATATCACGTTTCCATGGCTCGAGGGACCAATTCTGGAGGTTTCTTCACCACTCTAAACGCTTGGAAACATTTGTCATTGAGAGCAGCGGTTTTCAAATTGCAGCTCTTCCGTGGAATCCAGATTTGTTCAGCTCCGACGATCCTCTCTCACAATTCGCTTTGGAGTCCGACGGTCTCTCTCAGTCAACTTCGACTTTCGGCTGGCCTTGTGCTTTGCTGCGGACGTTTTTCCTTCTGTTTCAAATGCAGTCATTACTTTGGAGATAGTACCTCTCGACACGCCAAGCATTCGGGCACTTTCGGTTACACTAGCTACTGCCATACCAGCACCAACAATTTGGCTTCTTTGAAAATCCGAGAGGTCTGCCATTGGTATCAGGTTCTCATCAATGTTCTTACAATTATGCAAAACAAACAGTTAATTTACATACACATATCACATAACACAAATACTCAACTACAAAACATTACCATATGTCACGGTTTGCATGTTTATAACATGTTCAAAGATTATGATGCCAAAACGTTAGATGTTTCCATTATTTTGTCCAACCCCTGTATATGCTAGTGGTAGCATTTCCAACTGTGCCACCACTGACTCACCACACCTCACTACCGACTTCTGCTGCATACCACTGCACAGCCACCTGCATTCCGAGTCAAGCCGGACACCACTACACCACCACAAGTCCGAGTGCTGCTGGACACTCCACCGTCGCCACCACCATGGCAAGCACTGCTCCTGTCTGGAGCACCACCACCACAGACACCAGTACACGCTCTTTGACTACCGCCACAGCAGCATCTGCTTGGGCCACCGCCACCTAGTCTCTTGTACGGACCACCGCCACATCTCCTCCTAGGAGCAACGCCACCACTCTGCACCATTTTAGGAGCACAGCCACCACTTCTCCTCCTAGGAGCACCGCCACCACTTCTCCTTCTAGGAGCACCGCCACCACCACCACAGAGCATGAGAGGGGTAACCGACATTCCCTCTTTTACATATCAAGGCCATGGTCCACCAGATCAAGGCGGTCAAGCAATGTAATTCGGTCACACGGAAGCCGGTCCATGCAGGAGACTCCTGCCCCAAAGAAGACAAAAAAACAAAAGACTTTGTTTGTCCATCCCCCCTCTCCTCCTAATGTGTCTCAACTTGCCTCTACTTCCATCCATGATCTCCCTTCCCCCACTACTTTCATCGCCCCTTCCCCTAAAACCCCTTCCTCGCTTTCCAGCCGTTCCTCGTCTCTCCACACCCCCAAAGTATCCCAATCTCCCCCAAACGTCCTTCACAATAAAAATTATTTTTTTTTGTTTTAAAATAAATGTGCAATTCTGCTTTTACAAAATACTGTTTGATTAATGTGTCTTTCGTCGCCTACACACACTGCGCCGTACGGTTCTAGAAAGTTTCGCCCCCAGCAGTTATCCCCCAGCAGTTCGTCCCCAGCATTTCGCCCCCAGCAGTTCGCCCCCAGGTACACGTCGCCCCCGAACATTTCGCCCCCAGCATTTCGCCCCAGGATGTTTCGCCCCCGCACATTTCACCCCCAGGATGTTTCGCCCCCGAAAATTTCGCTTCCGACAGTTCTCCGAACATTTCGCCCCCGGCAGTTCGCCCCTGAACATTTTGCCCCCTGCAGTTCGCCCTCGAACATTTCGCCCCCAGGATGTTTCGCCCCCGAACATTTCGCCCCCGGCAGTTCGCCCCCGAACATTTTGCCCCCGGCAGTTCGCCCCCAGGATGTTTTGCCTCTAGCAATTAAAGACCTGCCTGAACTGAACGTTCGCTTATCACTAATAATACACCATATGAGTCTAAGATATACAATTCTGATCAAATTAGTTTTTTTTAATTCTAAAACATTGTTTTCTAGATAAGTCATTTTACAAACAGACAGGAAAATAGTAGGATTTCATTGGTTACTAAGGAGGTCGTGCCCGCTTGGTAGCAGAATGGATCCTGGCTCCCTGTGATACATTCAGGGCTGCTTGTTCACAGCCCTCTGCAAAGCTCCCCTTCACCCTCCGCTCATGTGCTCTGTCCTGGACAAGAGGAGGGCTCCCCCCCGCCTGTGTAAAGCCGTTACAGGACGGAACACATAGTGGGGGGCTTTGCAGAAAGCTGTAAACCAGCAGCCCTTTATACATCATAGGGAATATATTGCTACGGTAGTTGCATGCTCCTGTGCAGCCACGGCCTCTAGAATCCATCCACAAGTACTGCTACTAAGGAGAAACAACTGAAATCCTGCAGCACATGGAGCTTTAACTTGGATGAGACTTTTCACACAGAAGTGAAGCTGCTGGAAGGTCTCCTTTGGAAATTAATATCATGGGCACAGGTACTATAACATAATTATATTTTTTGTAGAGTTATGCTTTAACTGTATATATCAAAACTGTTGTAACAAGAAACATAAAAAGGTATAGAGGGGAAGGATTAGAGAAAATGAGAAAAGACAAATTACAGGTTATAATGCTTGAATGATTTTACAGCTAAAAACACTGCTCTCATAACATACAATATGTGACCATGAACTAAAATTCAAAGCTGTAGGCAATGCCTCTCAGATAATCCATCAAGCTTCTATTACTGAAATCTTGCACGATACGTTTAACCCTTGCTGAAATTGCAGCATACTTTTTGTTTCTTGCAGCGATGGGATTTCCTGCTATTATCTGAATCATTTCAAAACTATGGAGCTCTTGCTGATGTTTCAGACAGTTAATGAACCGGTATATATTTTGGAAAAGAGTACCACATGTTTCTCGAAAGCTACGGTGCCATCCTTCGACATCATTACTTGTTCGCTGTTGATCATTCAATGTTCGTTCATACACATTCCAGAGTTGAACTGGAAACAAAGGTGCTTGACGCTCTCTGCGACCGATATAGCTGTCTTCAGAATAGTTGGCAATAGGTATTGCTTCTTGTGGAAAGTCAAGATCTTCCACCAATTCTTCAAATGATTGCACAACATTCTGTGGTGGTATAAAGGCCAGGGCAGGTATCATGCGTATCCAACGGGCAAATTCATGGTCACCTTGGTATTGCATCTTGAGTCCTTCATTTTGAACTTTGCGCCAAACCGACTGTGATAGGTGGAAGAAGCAGCCGGTCTTCTCGAGGTTGGGGAATTCACTTTCAAATGCCTGTATTGCAGCTAGTTCAAAATCCAACATCAGGTTGTCTGGCTGCAATCCAGGCTGCAAGTTCTTCAGCTCTTGCAGCAACCTCTGGTGTGTAGAACGGCTCTTGTCTGTCAGCAAGGTGTACACTACCGGAACAACAAGGCCGCTATGGACTACATGGATTGTGTAAAGTTGCTTAAACAAGGCTGATGTAGTGAAAAACATGCCATCAGCAAACCACTCTTTACTTTGTGCCAGTAGATAGAGATTGTCTCTTGTTCCAAATATCAACATACGGCTGTGTCCATTTCCTAATTTAAAATGAAAGTATTAGTAGAGGAAATAACAGAAAAAGTGTAACAAGCATCAGACAGATAATTTTGGGAAGAATTCACAAAAAAAAATATCCTAATCAAAAACCTCTGTTCATATCTCACATTAAAAACTCACATTTTGCTCCAGATTTTCTGATTTCATAATAAAAAAAACTGAAGCAAAATCTAGTGTAAAGGGGCCAACCAATACTTTTTTACAACATATATTGTCCCAGTGGAAAATGATATATTTTTGTTTAAAAAAAAATTATGCATAATGGAATTGTTTTAATACAATGTTAAATCGTTAAGTAGCTTACCGGAGTCATGCAGAAGGAACTGCTGCTGGACACCATCAGTACTGATCTCCTGAAACTCCTGGGGGATAGCAAGTTGATCAAGGGTTTGAGGTAACCTTGGGATATTCCAAGTTGCCTTGCTAATCGTATTGTTCTCTTCAGTGATGCTTTCCTTGGGAGAAGTGCTACAACATTAGAATGGGCTCCTGAAACGACGTCTGTGAGAATCTGTTGTGGTGTCTCCTGTGTTGTCCTTGCCCTGGTGACTGCCTCATTGACAAGTCAGATTGCTTCAGGTCTTGCAGCTTGTGCTGCGTGACTGTGAAGATTGACTACTTTCACAACTTCGCCAGATTCTTCATTGGTCCAAACACGTCCCTTGCAAGTCGACCGTTTTTCACATACCCAGATGGAATGGACATCATAAGTAAATGTGATTCTCATGGACCAACTTCCTCCTTCCACGTTTGGACAGAACTGAATTCACAGTTGTAGAAAGTGAATTGCTGTGGAAGCTGACTGATTTTTTGTGGCAGTACACTTCTCTCTTTGTGGAGATTTCAGACACTGCTATATTCTGATGTACAGATGGAATAAAAGCTAGTCTAATGTAACTTGCAGGACATCTGACCTGCTACTTGTTACATCTGCAACAAAACTTGCAACAAAGCAGGTCAGTGCTGGGTCAGGTAAAAGTTCAAAATTGTTTTGATTTTAGGCCTCTTGCACACTGCAATTTTAAAAGTGCTTTCACACTTGTGTTTGGGGCCGCCAGAGGTCGATCCGCTTTGGATCTGACATCCAGCTGACCCCGGGGAAATGCTGGCGGAATGCTGGCATTCTGCTTGCATTGCCCATAGAAGTGAACGGCTGGGTTCCACGATCTGCAGCCGCCCGTTCGCTTTCGTAATACCGCATTCCGCTATCAGTGTCAGAACAAAAAGAAAAGCATTTTCTTCTTTTCGTTCCGCTGAAGGTTAGCGGAACGGCGGCATTACAGAAGCGAACGGGCGGCCTGTAGTGCATATGTAGCGGAAGTGTGAAAGCACCCTTATGCTGCCACTGTTTTAGAACTCCAAAGCACGTGCTTTACTAGCATTTTTGAGAGCGCTTTTGTGAGCGCTCTCGGTAATGACCCATAAGATACAGGCTATTGATGAACGCTAAGTGCTCAAAAATAGCTCCTGTAATAAAATAAAAAGAGCTGGCCGAAACAACACCTCGCTTTGCCAGCCATTGACTTACATATTCAACATTGACAATCTTCTTAGGGATTTTCCAGTGCTTAGCTGTCACGCTGTCTAATGATATGTGTACGATGTCAGTAAACTATTCTTACAGAAACAACACTCTATACAACATATAGTTTAGCAACATCAGCATGTAAATATAGAATAGATTTACCTGACACGATATCGTTGAACTCAGGGTTAATCTTGAGGACTTGATACACTGTCACAGGAAAGAGGTGGACCGGGGTCTAACCTGACCCTAAAACTGGGGTCCTAACTAATCCCTCACCTTGGAGGTACTGATAATGGTTCAGAGGTCCAAGTCTCCAGCCTAACCTAGTCTCCTATCAGTCCCTGAACCCTGTAATCAGTCCTAAGAATGACCCTGATTACCACCAAAGGGATATGGGCTGATCTCTGCTAAATACACAGATTAGACATATAGGACAGACTGGAGAAAACACAGACTCGCATACACACTCAAACACAGAAGGAACATAAATGGTCTGGGATATAAAATTCTAACAAGTTGAGCTTAAACAACTAAGGAGCTCTCAACTAAGTCTATACAGATTCAATCCTATCTGTGGTCTGCATGAAGAATTTCACTGGCAACTCCCAAAACAGACAACCAGGGATTTAAAGGAAACCAATCAACAAATAATCAATTGCAGCCGGGAGAAACTGAACCCAGTCCCAGAACCGAGCACAGACAGAATTAACTCCCTCACTGCCAAACACAAAGAAACAGCAACTCAGCTGTGAGAAGTCAGAATGTGCAACCGCGACGATCTTCGTGGCGATGCACACATGACAGTACCCCCCCTTCTACGAGGGGCCTCCGGACCCTCAGGGCCAGGTCTGCCCGGGTGAGTTCTGTGGAAGGTCCGAACCAACCGATCTGCGTTAATGTCAGACGCAGGAACCCACGTCCTCTCCTCTGGACCATACCCCTTCCAATGCACCAAGTACTGAAGGGACCGGCGATTCAGACGTGAGTCAATGATCTTTGACACTTGAAACTCCAAGTTACCATTGATCACCACTGGAGGAGGAGGTAGAGGTGACGGTATGACTGGTGCCACGTACCTCTTAAGTAATGACTTGTGGAACACATTGTGGATTTTAAACGTAGGAGGGAGGTCCAGACGAAATGCCACAGGATTAATTATGGAACTGATCCTGTACGGCCCGATGAATCTGGGACCCAGTTTCCAGGAGGGAACTTTAAGTTTTATATTCCTGGTAGACAACCATACCAGATCGTTCACATTCAGATCTGGACCAGAAACTCTCCTCCTATCAGCCATACGTTTATAACGGTTCCCCATAGCACTCAGATTATTCAATACACCTCTCCACACTGAAGCAAGTGACGACGAGAAACGCTCCTCCTCAGGAACCCCAGAAGGGCCCCCCCCATTGAAAGTACAAAACTGGGGATGAAAACCATATGCCCCAAAAAACGGGGATTTACCAGTGGACTCGCTCCGCCTGTTGTTAAGAGCGAACTCTGCCAGAGGCAAGAAAGAAGACCAGTCCTCCTGGTTCTCTGAGACAAAACACCGAAGATAAGTCTCAAGGCTTTGATTCAGACGCTCTGTCTGACCATTGGTCTGCGGATGAAAAGCCGAGGAAAATGACAATTGCATCCCCCGACGTAAACAAAATGCCCTCCAAAATTTAGACACAAACTGAGACCCCCTATCTGACACCACATCAGAAGGCAACCCATGAAGTCTCACAATCTCCCCAATGAACACCTGTGCCAGAGTTTTAGCATTAGGGAGGGCAGGAAGAGCAATGAAATGTGCCATCTTACTGAACCTGTCAACAACCACCAGTATGACAGTTTTCCCTGACGACGGAGGAAGATCCGTAATGAAGTCCATAGACAAATGAGTCCATGGACGCTCCGGAAGTTTCAAGGGTAAGAGGGTCCCAGACGGACGGGTATGAGGGGTCTTAGAGCGAGCACAAACCCCACAGGACGCGACAAAAGTTATAACATCTTTATTAACGTTAGGCCACCAAAACCGGCGAGAAAGGAGATCTAAAGTAGCCTTACTCCCTGGATGTCCTGCTAAAGCAGAATTATGATGTGCCTCAATAACCTTTTGTCTCAACTGATTTGGGACAAACAGTCTCCCTGAAGGTCCTGCAGGGGCGTCCCCCTGAGCCTCTAATACCTCCTCCTCAAGCTCAGAACATACAGCCGACACTACCACCCCCTCCTGAAGGATAGGAATCGGGTCATCCGTTTTCCCGGCCCCTGGGAAACTGCGAGACAAGGCATCAGCCTTAACATTCTTAGACCCAGGGCGATATGTGCCGACAAAATTAAACCTGGTAAAAAACAACGACCATCGAGCTTGTCTGGAATTCAGACGCTTAGCAGATTCCAAATACAGCAGGTTTTTGTGATCAGTAATGACGGTAACCGGGTGGACTGCCCCCTCCAAAAAGTGACGCCATTCTTCAAAAGCCAACTTAATGGCCAAAAGTTCCCTATTGCCGATATCATAATTCCTTTCGGCGGACGACAACTTCTTAGAAAAGAAAGCGCACGGATGCCATTTACCAGGGGACGGACCCTGGGACAATATTGCACCCACCCCTACGTCAGACGCGTCCACCTCCACAATGAACGGCTGTGATGCATCTGGTTGGATGAGAACGGGTGCCGAAGCAAAACATTTTTTCAAAGAGGAAAAAGCTTGGCAAGCTTTGTCCGACCATTTAGAAAAATCCGTCCCTTTTCTTGTCATGTCAGTGAGAGGTTTGACAACAGATGAGAAATTACAAATAAATTTCCGGTAGTAGTTAGCAAACCCCAGAAAACGCTGCAGAGCCTTAAGATCCTCTGGCTGATCCCATTCAAGCACTGCTCTCACTTTTTCAGGGTCCATACGGAAACCGGAGGCTGACACCAAGAAACCCAAAAACTGAAGTTCCTGTACAGCAAATACACACTTTTCCAGTTTGGCGTATAGTTTATTGTCTCGCAAGATCTGCAACACCTGTCTCACATGCTCCTGGTGAGACACAAGATCTGGCGAGTAAATTAAAATGTCATCCAAATATACGACCACAAACAGCCCCCAGATGACGAAAAATGTCATTAACAAAATGTTGGAATACTGCTGGTGCAGTAGTCAGACCAAAAGGCATGACAAGGTTCTCATAATGTCCCTCCGGCGTGTTAAACGCCGTTTTCCACTCATCCCCCTCTTTTATCCTAATCAAATTATACGCCCCCCTGAGATCCAATTTAGAGAACCATTTGGCGCCCACAATTTGATTGAAGAGATCAGGAATAAGAGGGAGAGGATACGGATCTCGAACAGTAATCCGATTAAGTTCGCGGAAATCCAAGCAAGGGCGTAGGCCTCCATCTTTTTTCTTCACAAAGAAGAACCCCGCGGCTACTGGGGAAGATGAAGGTCTAATATGCCCTTTGGCCAGACTTTCCGAAATATAGTCTTTCATAGCCTGCCTCTCAGGACCAGAAAGGTTATACAACCTAGCTTTAGGCAACTTAGCATCAGGAAGGAGATTAATAGAGCAGTCATACACGCGATGAGGAGGCAACTCCTGACCCCTCCTCAGAGAACACATCCCCAAAGTCCTCCAAAAAAGGAGGCAATGTACTAGGCACGACCGCACTGATGACTGTGTTCATGCAGTTACTTTTGCAAAACTCACCCCATTGGCTTATCTCTCTGGACTGCCAATTAATCACAGGGTTATGTTTAACCAACCAAGGAAGTCCCAACACAATGGGAGTAGGTAGACCCTCCAACACATAACAAGATAATTGTTCCCTATGTATCGCCCCTACCCGAATATCAATGTTATGGACCTCATGAACAAAGCTACCTTGGCCGAGAGGCCTGGCGTCAATGGAGAATATAGGGATCGGTTTGGCCAATACACTCAGAGGCATACCTTGAGCCTGAGCAAACTGAGCGTCAACCAGATTAGCCCGGACCCACTATCAAGAAGAACAGAAAATCTCTCCACTCTCGTACCAACCACCATCTCCACTGGTACAAGGAACTGAGAAGAACTAGCGGACGAAATACATACTCCCAGGTTGTCGTCCACCACACAACCTGGGATTAACAGTTTTCCGGCAACTTTTTGCTCAACAAGGCACGGGATGGACATCCCCCAACAAAATGTCCCTCTTTCCCGCAGAAGAAACACCTTCTAGTCCTGCTGCGTACCACCAATCCCCTCCTACGAAATGATGTCCCTCCCAACTGCATAGGCTCATCCGAACAGACAAGGGGAACCTCAACATAAGGGACTTTTGTAGTAAGTGGAGCAACTACTGGGGGCGGAGTTACCTCACCCCTCTCCCGAAGCCGTCTATCAGTACGGATAGCTAGGGCCATAGCAGCCTCCAGTGATGGAGGAGAATCATACTGAGCCAAAACGTCCTTTAATTTGTCAGAAAACCCATGACAAAACTGACTCCTAAGAGCTGGGTCATTCCACTGAGTATCTGTGGCCCATCTACGGAACTCAGAAGCAAATTCCTCCGCCGGACGATCTCCCTGCTGTATCTTACGTAATTTTGTCTCAGCAACCCAGGGCAATAAAAAATCGATCTACAGACTGTAGAGCCGGGGATCCCGGAGGAAGGGAGAATGCCCAGGATTGAGGGTCCCCTTGTAGGAGCGAGATAACAATTCCCACTCTCTGCTCTTCACTCCCTGATGATCGAGGCCGAAGCCGAAAATACAATTTACATGCTTCCCGGAAGGTGAAAAATTTGTCTCGCCCACCAGTGAACCTGTCCGGGAGAGCTACTTTAGGTTCAAATCTGGTTTGCTCCAGGGGAGACAAAACTTTGGACTTAATGTCCGTCAGCTCCATGGATAATCCCTGCAACTGCAGAGCCAGCTGGGCTACTGGATCCATGGCAACTGGGGATAATTTTATGGGCCAGTGAAAATGTCACGCTGTCTAATGATATGTGTACGATGTCAGTAAACTATTTACAGGAAACAACACTCTATACAACATATAGTTTAGCAACATCAGCATGTAAATATAGAATAGATTTACCTGACACGATATCCGTTGAACTCAGGGTTAATCTTGAGGACTTGATACGCTGTCACAGGAAAGAGGAGGACCGGGGTCTAACCTGACCCTAAAACTGGGGTCCTAACTAATCCCTCACCTTGGAGGTACTGATAATGGTTCAGAGGTCCAAGTCTCCAGCCTAACCTAGTCTCCTATCAGTCCCTGAACCCTGTAATCAGTCCTAAGAATGACCCTGATTACCACCAAAGGGATATGGGCTGATCTCTGCTAAATACACAGATTAGACATATAGGACAGACTGGAGAAAACACAGACTCGCATACACACTCAAACACAGAAGGAACATAAATGGTCTGGGATATAAAATTCTAAGCAAGTTGAGCTTAAAACAACTAAGGAGCTCTTTAACTTAAGTCTATACAGAACTGCCGGGGGCGAAATGCTTGGGGGCGGACTGCCGGGGGCGAAATGTTCTGGACGAACTGCTGGGGGCAAATTACCGTTCTTTCAATACCAAACATGAACTACCTGCAGGCTAGTGGATGGCAAGAACCCTTTTCTCGACTCCGGTTAGGCACCAAAGCTTGAAAACCCACATGGGGATAGCTCTAACCCTGCAGTTTCCAGAAATATAAGCTTTGTGCTTCTATGAATATTGTGCGCCATTATATGTAATCTAAGATACATAAAGGAACCATGTGCTTTTAGACAATGGAGAATTTTTAAATGGACAGCGGATAGTTCTGGAAGTGTACTTGAAGCCCTGGAAAATGGTTCATATTTTCATGACACCAATGGCCAGACAGAAAAAACTAACCAAACTCTCAAACAATACCTGCGCTACTTTATTTCTTATCTCCAGGACGACTGGGTGGACTACTTACCAACAGCAGAAATGGCCTATAATAACTCCAAACACAGTTTTACATCCCAAAGTTCATTTTTTGCTAACTTTGTCTTGCATTCAGTATTTACTCCTAATCTTCAATTTAATGCTTCGCTTCCAGCTTTTACAAATAGACTAATAGAGTTGCAGAAAGCACAGAAGGAACTAACTGAGATGTTACAAAAGACCGAAGAAGATTACAAAGAAACAGCCTATAAACATCGCAAAGCCCATCCTACCCTTAAGGTCAGTGACAAGGTTTGGCTTTCTACAAAAAAATCAGGGGGATTGTATCTGCACTGTTGGAATGCGTGTCTGATTAAGGGAGAGGTTGAGAGCACACGTGGAGGCCCTAGAGGAGGTAGAGGAGGCAGAAGCAATGGAGGAACTGTTAGATACAGAGTTTTATTACATGAGTCTTGGGGATTCAAACACTTGTCGAGCAGCACTTTGACAGCCTGCCCCCACAGTCACCAGAGTGGGAGGATTCCTGAGGAGATCATTTGCATATTCCCAGTTCATTCTGGGATAAGTGAAGAGTCTCCGCAAGCTTCAAGAACACTGGGTTTTGGCCATTGCAGCTGAAAGGAGGACATCGGTAAGCCGTGCGCCGCTATTTTGGTACGTTTTTCACCGCTTTGATATCTCTTTAACAATAAGAGCATGAAAGAGGCCAGAAGCCATTTGCTGAGCTGCATTTCTTGCTACATGTTCACAGATTTACCAGTGGAAAAGCCAATTTTCATATGCCAGAAATGCCAGTTCGTGTCCATGTTGGAGGAAAAGTTGCGAAATCTAGAAGAGAGGTTATCTACATTGAAGATCATTAAGGAAGATGAAAAGTTCTTAAACAGAGCAGAATTATCTCTTCATGGTACAGAAAGAGAAGAAATTCGAAGTGCAACTGAAAAAACAGAGGAATGGAAGCATGTGACCCAGAGAAGCAGATGGATCGGGAGGCAGTCGGGACACATACTGCTCAGGAACCAGTACCATGCTCTCACACAGGAGAACGATGAAGAAATACATCAGGATAAGACTTTGCCCACAAAGAACAACCTTGTACGCCCTCAGAGTCCTCCTGGATGGAGAAAGAAAAATGTTGTGAAGAAGAAATGGAGAGTTGTGGTCATGGGGGATTTCCTGTTGAGAGGAACAGAGGCCGCTATCTGCAGACCGGATATAACCTCAAGAGAAATGTGCTGTCTTCCAGGTGCAAAAATTAAAGACGTGTCTCACAGGATATCAGGACTCTTCAGACCTAAAGATGACTACCCATTCCTGAAAAATATTTAGACTTGAGAGTCCTCAGTGGTTGATACCTTTTAATGGCTAACTGAAAAGATGGTAACAAATTGCTAGCTTTCGAGACTACTCCGGTCTCTTCATCAGGCAAAGACTAAAACAAAAACTGAAGAATCACATATATATATATATATACACAAGAGGACACAGGAATAGTGCAATAGGTAAGACAAGTGACGTGAAGCAGAACTGTCATTATGGCAGAGGAATGAACATAAATATTGGAACAGATCATAGATAAGGAGAGAGTTTTATTACCCTCTGATTGGGGTCTGGTGTTGTGTTTTGATGCCCCTAGAAGGTCAGAGACGCAGATTCCTTAATTGATATAGAATGACATAAATCCATGTGACACGTTCATTCCAGCACTAAGAGTGTCAAAGGTCATCATAAGTTTGTATTCCCAAACCTTTCTATCTTTCTCAGATTTGAAGTTAGATTTTAATACCAGTAATTCCAGTAATTTTCATGGCCAAGCTTGAAAGCGACTTTTTGTCCTCATGTCCCATCAGGCCTCGGGCCTACTACCGCTACATTGATGACATTTTAATCATCTGGACGGAGTCTGAACAACAGCTAAAGACGTTCCATGAACAGTTCAACCAATTTCATCCAACCATCAACTTAACACTCAACTACTCCAGCACTGAAATTAACTTTTTAGACACCACCATTAAGCTAAAGAACAATGAAATAGAGACATCCCTGTATCAGAAGCCAATCGACCGTCCAACATACCTTAAATGGGACAGTTTCCATCCAAAACACATAAAAAACTCTATTGTCTACAGCCAAGCCATCAGATACAACCGTATATGTTCCAACCCCATGGATAGAGATGAACACCTTGGTCGCCTCAGAAAGACTTTTTTGAACCAGGGCTACCATCCAAGAACAATTGAAAACCAAATTACAAGAGCCACCAGAATATCAAGGAATCACCTGCTACATTACAAAACTAAAGAAGAAAATAACCGGGTGCCTCTAGTGGTCACCTACAATCCAAATCTGGAGATGCTAAGGGGAGCTGCACGGAAACTACAACCTTTACTACAAAAAGATGCCCGATTACAATCCATATTTCCAGACCCCCCACTACTATGTTTTAGGCAGCCCCCAAATCTAAGAAGCATCATTGTCAGAAGCTCCCTGTCCTCCCCAACAGCTGCAGGAACCTTTCCTTGCAAACAGAAGAAATGCAAAACCTGTACATCTATAATGACCACGGACAGGATAAAGATCCCCAACTCCCATCAGGACTACAAGATACCAGGTACTTTTAGCTGCATCACATCTAATGTTGTGTACCTAATTATATGTACTAAATGTACAACTGGGGGTCTGTATGTGGGGGAGACCGGGCAAAAACTGAGAACAAGGATGAATTCTCATCGCCACACGATAAGAGAAAAAAGAATGGATTTACCTGTGGCAAAACACTTTTGTATGCCCGGTCATAGCATAATGGATATGGAATTACTGGTATTAAAATCTAACTTCAAATCTGAGAAAGATAGAAAGGTTTGGGAATACAAACTTATGATGACCTTTGACACTCTTAGTGCTGGAATGAACGTGTCACATGGATTTATGTCATTCTATATCAATTAAGGAATCTGCGTCTCTGACCTTCTAGGGGCATCAAAACACAACACCAGACCCCAATCAGAGGGTAATAAAACTCTCTCCTTATCTATGATCTGTTCCAATATTTATGTTCATTCCTCTGCCATAATGACAGTTCTGCTTCACGTCACTTGTCTTACCTATTGCACTATTCCTGTGTCCTCTTGTGTATATATATATATATATGTGATTCTTCAGTTTTTGTTTTAGTCTTTGCCTGATGAAGAGACCGGAGTAGTCTCGAAAGCTAGCAATTTGTTACCATCTTTTCAGTTAGCCATTAAAAGGTATCAACCACTGAGGACTCTCAAGTCTAAATATTTTTCTATCTACTGGCTAACACGGTACGAAGATACACATCTTTCCTATACCCATTCCTGCTAATACATGTGGGGACAAATGACACCACAAGAAGTGACCTGGAAACCATCTGCAGTGACTGAAAACTTAGGCAAGAAAGTGAAAGAACTGGGAGCGCAGGTGGTCTTCTCTTCCATCCTCCCAGTGGATGGCCATGGAACAAGGAGGTGGAATAAAATTCTGCAGGTGAATAACTGGCTATGTCGATGGTGCCGTCAGCAAGGATTTGGATTTCTGGATCACGGAGTGAATTACCTATACGATGGACTACTTGCTAGAGATGGGGTGCACCTTGCGAAGACTGGAAAACATGTATTTGGAAGTCGCCTTGTGTGAGGATATTGGAAGCTCCATGTCTTGTGCTGTGCAGAACGACAGTCCTCATCTTTTTTTTTACTGCTGACAGCCCACAGAGCAAAGTCCCCCCCTCCCTCTCTCACGCTGCTCATCAACCCCAGCCTGCACACAAGTAGTGTAACCTGAGAGACCAGTGCTGGAGTTTTCCCACCTCACCATAGAGGGTCCCCATTGTCTTCACATGTGCTTTCCTTTCCTAGCAGCCATTATGAGGATTCATTCTTTTGGTTTATAACAAGGTGGGAATTTGCGTCAGAAGCACGAAAGTTACTGGTTTGAATCATGCGCCGACCGGCATCGTTCCCGTGGTACTGGTGAACCCGTAACTCCAACAGAACCCGAGAAATGGAATTCTCGGGTGCCCCATGAACTAGCCCACCCAAGTGTGGGCTCATTGGAACCGTCATTTCAAAGTAAGATCATTGATAGGTCTGCCATTATTCTTCTAGAGTTCCCCGCTGAGTTATGGTCCTTATGATATTTCAGAGCTCAAACCATAGCTTTTAGCCTGGGGAGGTGGCCAGAAAACCATCCCCTTTTGTGAGGTCAGCAGCCCACATGTATAAGTCTGGCTGTGAGCCCCCCTTGGTCAGGCCATGCTGTGATGTCCTGACTAAGAGATCTGCAAATGAACTATGACGTGTGGCTCCCCCCCCAGCCTGGCTTGCCTGTAAATGATATAACTACCATGTGAGTGATTTTCATCTTTAATCCTATTTTATTTCTGACTGCCTTGTACATAACTATATTGCCTCAGCTTGTTACATCTTTTTTATACTGTATAAGCACTGCCTGTTTTTAACCCCTTCACCCCCAAGGGTGGTTTGCACGTTAATGACCGGGCCAATTTTTACAATTCTGACCACTGTCTCTTTATGAGGTTATAACTCTGGAACGCTTCAACGGATCTTCGCGATTCTGAGATTGTTTTCTCGTGACATATTGTACTTCATGTTAGTGGTAAAATTTCTTCGATATAACTTGCGTTTATTTTTGAAAAAAACGCAAATATGGCGAAAATTTTAAAAATTTTGCAATTTTCAAACTTTGAATTTTTTTTCCCTTAAAACAGAGAAATATGTCACACAAAATAGTTAATAAATAACATTTCCCACATGTCTACTTTACATCAGCACAATTTTGGAACCAAAATTTTTCTTTGTTAGGAAATTAGAAGGGTTAAAAGTTGACCAGTGATTTCTCATTTTTACAACAAAATTTACAAAGCCATTTTTTTAGGGACCACCTCACATTTGAAGTCACTTTGACGGGTCTATATGGCAGAAAATACCCAAAAGTGACACCATTATAAAAACTGCACCCCTCAAGGTACTCAAAACTACATTCAAGAAGTTTATTAACCCTTCAGGTGCTTCACAGGAGCTGAAGCAACGTGGATGGAAAAAATTAATATTTAACTTTTTAGCCACAAAAATGATCTTTTACAAACTTTTTTTTATTTTCACAAGGGTAAAAGGAGAAAATGGACAGAAAAGTTGTTGTGCAATTTCTCCTGAGTACGCCAATACCCCATATGTGGGGGAAAACCACTGTTTGGGCACACGGCAGAGCTCGTAAGGGAAGGAGCGCCGTTTGACTTTTTCAAACTAAAATTGGCTGGAATTGAGATTGGACGCCATGTCGTGTTTGGAGAGCCCCTGATACGCCTAAACAGTGGAAACCCCCCACAAGTGACACCATTTTGGAAACTAGACCCCCTAAGGAACTTATCTAGATCTGTTGTGAGCACTTTGAACCCGAAAGTGTTTCACAAAAGTTTATAATGCCTGGGTGTGAAAAAAAAAAAAACAATTTTCCACAAAAATGATTTTTTAGTCCCAAATTTTTGATTTTTCCCAAGGAAATTGGACCTCAAAACTTGTTGTCCAATTTGTCCTGAGTACGCTGATACCCCATATGTGGGGGGGGGAAACTGTTTGGGCGCACGGCAGGGCTTGGAAAAGAAGCAGTAACGTTTTGGAATGCAAACATTGATGGGGGTCATGTTCCGTTTGTAGTGCCCCAGATGAGCCTAAACAGTGGAAACCCCCCACAAGTAACCCCATTTTGGAAGCTAGACCCCCTAAGGAACTTATCTAGATCTTTGGTGAGCACTTTGAACCCCCAAGTGCTTCACACAAGTTTATAATGCCCGGGCATGAAAATAAAAAATGCTATTTTTTTCCCACAAAAATTATCTCTTAGTCACTAATTTTTTATTTTCCCATAGGTAACAGGAGAAATTGGACCACAAAATTTGTTGTCCAATTTGTCCTGAGTACGCTGATACCCCATATGTGGGGGGGAACCACTGTTTGGGCGCACGGCAGAGCTCGGAATGGAAGGAGCACCATTTGACTTTTTCCAACCAAAATTGGCTGGAATTGAGATTGGACGCCATGTTGCATTTGGAGAGCCCCTGATGTGCCTAAACAGTGGAAACCCCCCACAAGTGACCCCATTTGGGAAACTAGACCCCCTAAGGAACTTATCTAGATCTTTGGTGAGCAATTTGAACCCCCAAGTGCTTCACACAAGTTTATAACGTAGAGCCGTAAAATTAAAAAATTATATTTTTTCCACAAAATTGATCTTTTCACCCCAATTTTTATTTTCCCAAGGGAAACAAGACTCCAAAAGTTATTGTGCAATTTGTCCTGAGTGCGCTGATACCCCATATGTGGGGGTAAACCACTGTTTGGGTGCATGGCAGAGTTTGGAAGGGAAGGAGCGCCGTTTGACTTTTTCAACGCAGAATTGGCTGGATGCCATGTCGTGTTTGGAGAGCTCCTGATCTGCCTAAACAGTGGAAACCCCCCACAAATTACACCATTTTGGAAACTAGACCCCTCAAGGAACTTATCTAGATGTGTGGTGAGCACTTTGAACCCCAAAGTGCTTCACAGAAGTTTATAACGTACAGCCGTAAAATAAAAAAATTCTTTTTTTTTTTTACAAAAATGATTTTTTAGCCCCCAATATTTTATTTTCACAAGGGTAGCAGGAGAAATTGGACCCCAAAAGTTGTTGTCCAATTTGTCCTGAGTATGCTGATACCCAATATGTGGGAGTAAACTACTGTATGGGCGCACGTCGGGGCTCGGAAGGGAAGTAGTGACGTTTTGGATTGCAGACTTTGATGGAATGATCTGGGGGAGTCATGTCGCATTTGGAGAGCCCCTGATGCGCCTAAACAGTGGAAACCCCCCACAAGTGACCCCATTTTGGAAAATAGACCCCACAAGGAACTTATCTAGAAGTGTGGTGAGCGCTATGAAGCCCCAAGTACTTCACAGAAGTTTTATAACATACAGCCGTAAAAACAAAAAAATCATTTTTTTTTTTACAAAAATGATTTTGTCGCCCCCAGTTTTTTATTTTCCCAAGGGTAACAGGAGAAATAGGCCAAATTGCACAATAACTCTTGGGGTCCAGAGTATGCTGATACCCCATATGTGGGGTAAACTACTGTTTGGGCGCATGGCAGAGCTCAGAAGTGAAGGAGCACCATTTGACTTTTTCAACGCAGAATTGGCTGGAATTGAGATCAGACGCCATGTCACATTTCGAGAGCTCCTGATGTGCCTAAACAGCAGAAACCCCCCAATTCTAACTCCAACCCTAACCCCAACACACCCCTAACCCTAGTCCCAACCCTAACCACAAACCTAACCCTAACACACCCATAACCCTAATCCCAACCCTAATCCTAACGTTAGCGCCAACCCTAACCCTAATACTAACGTTAGCGCCAACCCTAACCCTAACTTTAGCCGCAACCCTAACCCTAACGGGAAAATGGAAATAAATACATTTTTTTAATTTTATTATTTTTCCCTAACTAAGGGGGTGATAAAGGGGGGTTTGATTTACTATTTATAGCGGGTTTTTATGATTGGCAGCTGTCACGCTAAAAGACGCTTTTTATTGCAAAAAATAGTTTTTTGCATCACCACATTTTGAGAGCTATAATTTTTGCATATTTTGGCCCACAGAGTCATGTAGGTCTTATTTTTTGCGGGACGAGTTGACGTTTTTATTTGTACCATTTTTGAGCACGTGACATTTTTGATCGCTTTTTATTTCGATTTTTGGGTGGTTAGAATGAACAAAAATCAGCAATTCATGAATTTCTTTTGGGGGAGGCGTTTATACCGTTCTGCGTGTGGTAAAATTGATAAAGCAGTTTTATTCTTCGGGTCAGTACGATTATGGCGATACCTCATTTATATCATTTTTTTAGGTTTTGGCGCTTTTATAGAATGAAAACAATTTTATATAAAAAATCATTATTTTTGCATCGCTTTATTCTGCGAGCTATAACTTTTTTATTTTTTCGCTCATGATGCTGTGTGACGGCTCGTTTTTTGCGGGATAAGATGACGTTTTCAGCGGTACCATGTTTATTTATATCTGTCTTTTTGATCGCGTGTTATTTCACTTTTTGTTCGGCGGTATGATGATAAAGCATTGATTTTTTGCTTCGTTTTTTTTTTTTTTTTAAGGGGTTCACTAAAGGGGTTAACTAGTGGGACAGTTTTATAGGGCGGGTCGTTACGGACGCGGCGATACCAAATATGTGTACTTTTATTGTTTTGTTTTTTTTATTTACAGGAAAAAATGAATTTATTGGGGAATATTTTTTTTTTTTTTTATGATTTTTTTTTACACTTTTTATTTTTACTTTTTTTACTTTTTTACTTTGTCCCAGGGTGGGACATCACAGTATTTTATCAGATCGCTGGTGTGACAGTGTGCACAGCACTCTGTCACACCAGCGATCGCTCTGGCATCGCTGCAGGCTTCCCCAGCGCCTGCTCTCAGCAGGCACTGAGGAAGCCGCCTCCCTGCAGGACCCCGGCGCCATCTTGGATCCGGGGACCTGGAGGGAGGACGGACCCTTGGAACAGCGCGACACATCGCGCTGCTCTGAGGGTCTCAGGGGAGCGCGCAGGGAGCCCCCTGCCTGCGCGATCCTCCCCTGTGCCCCGGGTACACCGCGATCATGTTTGATCGCGGTGTGCCAAGGGTTAATGTGCCGGGAGCGGTCCGTGATCGCTCCTGACACACAGTCACGGGTGTCAGCTGTGATAATCAGCTGACACCCGGCGGCGATCAGCTGCGCTCCCCCCGGGAGCGCAGCTGATCGCCCATGACGTACTATTCCGTCCATGGGAATTAGGTCCAGGGTCACATGGACGGAATAGTACGTCTGATGGCAGAGAGGGGTTAAGGAATAAACCTATAAAATTATTAGTTTGATTCTCCTGCTCTATAAACGAATTTGCACGTGCCTGAAGTACTACGCTACTGTTTTGGGGTTGCTACGGACCCTCTTGATAAACTGTTCCTAAAGTAAACCGTAGCTGGTGGCAGCTTAAAAGAAGGGGTGTAAAGTGTTAATCTATTGGGTGGCGCTGGCAGTGACGGAGCGGGTTTTATAAGTGTATTGCCTGGCCGCGGCCCGGAGTAATTATAATTCCCTCACTGCAGCGTGCCCAATAGCCAGCACACATCCAAGTGACCCGTCTGGTGACTAATTATCCTAGGTGCAGTTCCCTGACTGACCTGAGGGTAAGGGGGGCGCCAGAGAGCGGCAAGTTCCTAAAGGGAAGTGGGATAATTATAAATCCCTGCAGTTTACTGGGTCGGACGGCAGCAGCCGTCGTGTGTGTGCGCGTTTTCGTCACATTTGCGGCACGGAGGGATCACAAGCCGTGATACCCCGGGCTACCGTGTGGCGGACCGTGTGCCCGTTTCGTCACATGTGGTGGCAGAGCGGTGAGATTATAGAGCATTAGTGATCTGGTTTGAGCAATCAATCCATTCACTAAAAAAACTTGCACGGTTCTTCAGGGACCCTGCAACTAAAGTTTTGGAGAACAGACTCAGTGTTTATTAGTCCTGAGACAATTGTGTGTACTTGCGGTTACCCCTCCCTTCTCTTTGTTTTTCTATCCTATCTTTTATTTGGCAAACATGGCTACAAGAGGAGCAAGTTGGTTCGAAAAGCAGAACAGGGACACTCTTGTGGGAATCTGCGTGTACCACGGCCTTGACCACAAGAACCAAACCAAAGCCCGACTGGTCCAGGCCCTGAAGGAGCTGGACGAGCATCGGAGCGTGGCGGGCGCAGGAGCCGGCCCAAGCCAAGGTGGTGCCGCAGGAGCAGAGGCCCAACCCCTGACTGCTTACACCCAGGGCGGGTTGGACCCTTACTTGCAGGCGGCCCTGGAGGGACTCCCCACCGACAACCGGGAAGAACGCCTGAGGCTGATCCAGCAAGCTCAAGAGAGAGCCGACCAGCGAGAGGCTAAACAGCGAGAGGCTGAGAGAGCCGAGCGCCAAGCCCAGCGAGAGGCCGAGCGGGAGGCTGAGAGAGCCGATCGGGAAGCTCAGAGAGCCCATGACCCGGAGCTGCTCAGAAAAGGGGCAATGCCCTCCACAGCCCAGAGCGGTACACCCAGCAGCTCTCAGAGTCCGAAGCCCGGCCGGAGCACTTTCCCGTGCTGGAAAAGGACGGAGACTTGGAAACTTTTCTGCGGGCCTTTGAGAAAGTCTGCAGACAGTACCGGCTGCCTGACAACCAATGGGCCAGATACTTGACCCCGGGCTAAAGGGCAAAGCTCTGGAGGCGTTTGCTTCCCTCACGTCAGATCAAGATGATGACTATGAGGCCATCAAGCAGGCCCTGATCGCCAAGTACCAGCTAACCCTGAGGTATACCGAAAGAAGTTCCGGAACCTCCAACGTGGCCCACACGACAGTTATAGCGATGTGGTGCAAGGACTCAGGAACCACTTTGACCAGTGGATCCATGGACTGTCAGTTGACACCTTTGAGGAGCTGAGAGACCTGATGATCAAAGACCAGTTCCTGCATCTGTGCCCTGCTGAGGTCCGACAGTTCATCCTGGACCGAGAACCAGAGGACGCGGTCCTAACAGCCCGGATCGCCAACAGCTATGAGGCCAACCGGAAACCCGAGGTGCGGAAGCCCGTCGCCGTCCGCTGGGGAGGGGGTAAGCCTGCAACCAACCCCAGTGCCCCTACCAGTCATCCCTCTGGAGGCACTATCCCCTTTGCCAGCGCCAGGCCTACATCAGACCCCCGCCAGTGTTTCTTCTGTAAAAGGACTGGACACATCAGCGCCACCTGTCCGGAGAGGCAGAAGAACCCCCCAGCCAAGGCCTCCGGGCCCAACGCCTCTGTTCTTTTGATGGGTGGTGTGGTGGGGAGGGTTGGTGACAACGTGCAGCCCGTCCGCGTGGGGGCCCGTCTTGCTACAGGCCTCAAGGACACCGGGGCTGAACGAACCCTCATCCGACCCGAACTGGCGGCCCCTGAAGAGTTGATTCCGGGGAAAACCCTAACTGTCACCGGGATTGGGGGCGTCCACTACCCCTTGCCGATAGCCCGAGTTTTCATTGACTGGGGTGCCGGGAGTGGGGTGAAGGAAGTGGGGGTGTCCGAAAACCTGCCCACTGATGTTTTACTGGGGACTGATCTGGGGAGGATGGTCGCGTACTATGTCCCTGACACCCCTCCCCAATCTGATAATAAGGTTAACGTTAACCATGATGTTGATGTTGATGATGATGGGAAACTGATTGTGTTACCTGCCAATGCTTTGCGAAGTGATTATGCAACTGATAACCTTTCTTTCCCTAGGGATGATGCTGATAGTATAGACAAATGGAAATAAAGATTGAGTATTGGCTTAGCCAAGTAATATTCCACACTGTGGAAGCCATAAATATAGGACTAATTAAAGTAGACCCATCGCTAATACCAATTGAAACAAGACAGAGTGATGTTCCCACCACAAAAGAAACGATGAAGGGTCAAGTATATGAAAAAGTAACAAATCTTTATTGAAATATAACAATATATTATATGAAGATAAAATAAATATATATAGGTCCAGGCAGGGACAGCTCAGGTCAATGCAAGATGACCGCACTACCCAAAAGTGGAAAGGTAGGCGAACCGGTCCCAGACAGCATAAATGTAACTATACATAGAAAGCAGCACTATACATACAGTGTGTATATAAATGTCAAAACACATTAGAGCAGTCATCATATAAATCTGTTTTGCAAAAATAATGCATAGTGGAAAAGTTCTAATGGGGAGTCATGCTGCTATCGCAATCGCAGAAGAGAACTGTATGATTGGTATCAAAGGCTGCTGTAGAGGAAAGGTGGAAAAGGACACCAGAGCAGATGTTTATAAAGACCTGTGGGCAAAGTGCCACAACAGCGTTCGGTAAGTTACCTCACTGCCTGGTGTTGGTCTGGAAGCTGGGACCGGTGCGTCTGCCCCGACGCACGTTTCGGAGCTGAGTCCTTCGTCAGGGGGCGTAATCATGAAGAAAAACCGGGGAGTTTAAAAAGGGGAGTAAACCGGATATTACATTCCGTGGACCGGAAGTGACGCCTGCTGTTGCCGTGACGACTCCCTATGCCGAGCGGCGCCAGCGTCATGCAGGGGGCAGGTCGACATCGAAGATGTCATGACTACCGAATGCATGGAGACGCCAGAAGCCGCACTGCAAGCGAGGCACAGCACAGAGGCGTGCAGGGCCACAGACATGAAATATCACGGCAGAATACAGGTGCAAAAGAATAGATAAATACAAAATGTGCAGAATAAAGGATAAAAATGTCCGAATATATAAGTGTATGAAAAGGTAAGGTGGTAAACACTTCACTAGCAGTACAAGGACTATGAACCCAGATGACTCAAATATGAAATAATATATGATCATACAAGACACAAAAACAAATATTACAAACAATAATACAAAGAAAACAAATAAATCGAGTGAACAGGAGATAATCGTTATTACATGCCAAGTGGCCTGTCCTTTTACTCAAAATGCAAAAAATAAAATATACATACAAGATGAATCAAACAAATACAACATAGAACAAAACAATTAATATAGAAGAGTCATGAGGTTTATTGAAGTACATCCGGTTGTGATTAGGACCACCAAAGGGAAACACCGATTATATTCAAACGACATAACTAGAAAACCTAGTGAACATAAAAGAAAAATAGTTAAAACCGGTTTAAAAGAAACACTCTTAGAACAGTGGGGGCACCCACAGAGACCCAGTAACAACAGCAGGGCGGCAATCACAAGAAGGGAACGAAATTCAAATTCTCGTTGAGTCCTGATGGCTGGACCGTATTGAGGGTCCAGATCCATCTTGTTTCCATTTGTGCTAGTCGTTGGGAGACCTTGCCTCCCCGAATCCCTAAATCCACACAGTCAATTCCTCTAACTCTGAACCCCTTACTTTCACAGTTATGGTGCAGTTTGAAATGCTTCGGTATAGTCTTTAACATGGACGTATCCACTTCATTAACCGCTGCCTCAATGCCCAAAACGTGCTCCCTGATCCGTATTTTTAGTTGACGTGTGGTAAGTCCCACGTAGATCAGGGAGCACGGGCAAGTGGCATAATATATAACTGCTTTGGTAGTACACGAGATATTACTTTTTATCTTAAAAGATTTAGTACCAGTGGAGTTAATAAAGGAATCAGCGCGGTCCATATTCACACATGCAACACACCGTCCGCAGGGAAAAGAACCCATACGAGCGCTGTGTGCATTCAGGAAAGTGGTAGGCGGATTTCCTGTATAGTGGCTTCTAGTCAGAAAACCATGTAGATTTTTGGCTCTCCTATAAGTAATAAGGGGCCTCTTGGGGATAAACTTGGACAATATGGAGTCTGTTTTGAGAATAGGCCAGGCTTTAGTTAGTACTTGTCTGATTTGTTCAGACTGAGAATGGAAAGATGTCACAAACCGTATGGGTTCCATTTTAGGGGTATCCTCCTGTGACTTGTAGAGTAAGGAATTCCGTGAACTATGTTTGGCCCTATTATAGGCTTTTTTTACTGCCCTCCGACTATAACCTCTCTCATAGAACCGCTCCTTCATGGTTTTAGCTTGGATTTCAAATTCATTATCCGTTGAGCAAATTCTGCGTAGAGTAGAAATTGCCCCACAGGAATGGAGCGGATCATGTGTTGTGGATGAGCAGAGGAGGCATGCAAGAGGACATTGGTGGCAGTGGGTTTCCTAAATATCGTGGTATGAATATTCTGATCCGTATCCCTCCTCAATGTTACATCCAGGAATTCAATTTTATTGTAGTCAAAGTTGAAAGTAAGTTTAATATTTCGGTCATTGCTATTCAAATATCCAAAAAATGTAACTAATGAGGCTGAATCTCCTGCCCAGATCAGCAGGATGTCATCTATGTGACTCGCACCACAATTGTGGTTACCAGGACTATGGGGTACTCGGAGCCGAGCCCATGGAAATCTATGGGAGTTGTCACTGGTAGCGGTGGCTCGGTCCGTGGCCCTGGCAGTCAAGCGATGGGGGAGATATTTACAGGGGAATGTTAGGATAGTTCGTGACGCCACCTGTAGTTTCTGGTAATTGTACCAGCGCTGCTATGAGGACTTTCACAGGGGATGTTATGGGGCAGCTTGGTGGTAAGTCTCCCACAGGTGAGACGTGTCCCTGGAAGTCTATGGTGTGGATGATGCAGAGTGTAGTAATAATTCAGTCGCACACAAGGTAGCTCCTTTTCATACCTTTTACTGCAGGTGTTCAAAGCAGGTCCCGGGAAGCTGGTCGGGGTGGAGAGTGCACTTTCAGGTAGCAGCCGAGCAGGTTAGAGGCCTCCTTAACTTCCATATAATATGAGTCCTACTTGCATGAAGCGAAGTTAACTCTAGAATCTTCAGCTTTCTTTATAGCTGTACTGCCCGGCCAACGTTGTGGTGGAGCCTTCCAAGTGATGAAACTAGGTTCTTACTTTTGTTGATCAGGCTCAAAGTCCCTATTCCACCTGACTCCGGTTACGTATTGACACTTTGGGCTGCACTCTGCGACCTATAGTCCAGATGCCTCTGGTTTTCTTGTCACTATGCTTGAAACAATAGCAACGCTTCGGTCCCCAGTGACCGGTGATTTAGTGCAGGTAATCCAATACCTAAGGCACTGCTCTGTCTTCTCCACTGTGCCCTTCGCCCTGCTTTCCGCTCTTAACATAAGCACTGCTGCATAGAAGTCAAATCTCAGATTCCCTGTTTGGGCTCGCTGAGCAGCTCTCAGTATTCTCCTAGTCCAGGACCTCTGTCGACTGGACTTCACTGTCCTGGGACAGGCGGCTGAAGTCTCTGCTCTGAACTCAGCAGGAAACCAATCTGACTGACTCACTGTCCTAAGACAGGAAGGTGACTCCTCTGTCCGAAGACAGGAAACTAAACTCTGATTGAACTGAGGATGACTCACTCCTGAGCCACCCGAGCTAGTCTGTCTGACTACGCTGACACCCACCAAACTTATATACCCCTATGGGTGTGTCTAAGTGTGAGTGACATGAGTGAATGCATATCAAGCTTTGGCTGTTACCTTCCAGTGCACTTTCCTGGATTTTCATGTGTACCTGCGAAGCTGGGCTACACATCCCCCCTTGGTAAAACACAGCACTCCCGGGCTGTAAAAGACAAAAAGACATTTTGTTTTGCAATAACAATAACATTTCAAACTCTTCCCATCCGGGAGGTACGGATTTCTTGAACGTTACATTTTGTACAGTGAATGAATACAAAAGTATCAAAAGTATCAAAATATCAAACATCATATATACAAGATACTTGTGGAGGACCCGCACCAAAAACCTCCCACGTGGGTCCTGGGTGGGCTGCAGGACTTTTGACTGCAGACCTCACTCTAGGCCACACCATACGGGTTTTTCTTCAGAGGTAGATATTGTAGTGGTTTCATGTAAAACCAAGATAATGCACCATAGCGCAACTATTTACAAAGACAAGTTCTTGGGCTGGCACAGTCCACAGCCACGCAGTCCATGGGGGTTAAACACATATATTCATATAAAATTACATTAATACTTTTTCAGACTTTTTCAAGTAATTCTCAACTCAACAACTCTTAAACTTGGTACCCAGCAGGGTATTCTACTTTAGATTATGCAAAATATGTAAACATTACATAATATATCAGTGCAATTCTTGCAAAAACTTTCAACTTTTTACAGTATTGTATGCAGTAGACCCCTGTCTGGGTCCTACCGGTCTTTACATTTTGCTACATTCAATTACATCTTCCACCCCGGGGGCTGGAACAATGCGATGCTCTTTAGAGCGCATGACAAACAGGTCGTGACCTGCTATCAGGGTTTGGGTCGCTACAGTCCTTGTGCGAACCGCTAGGGGCACGCCGGGTGCTTCCTCTTTATAGGACGCCGATTGCGTCTCAGTTGGTGCCGTAGTATGCGGTTTACCCGGCGTGGCCAGGGATGAATATGCGGGCGGCGATTCAAATTGTGATGAACGTTCTGAGGGCAGTGACGGAACAAGGCCTGGTGCTGCAGGAGTTTGAGACGGTGTCACACTGGCAGTGTTGACGTTACCAGCGTCGGGGACGGGGTCACTGACGATTGCGACATTAAGGGCATACCATCCCTTCATACCCCAGTGCCGTGTATAGGTAACTATGTCCCCGTTAATCAGGTTCCTCCCGGGATGACCCATGGGCAGGTGGGATTCTACGTCCCTGCGACTGACAAAGACCCCAGGATAGAGGCCCAGTTCTCGGATGAAGCCCCAGCCCTTTCGGAGCTGGAACTCTGTCACACACCCCTGCCGCCACGGTTCCCTTAGAGTACCTTTTTCCCGGCGAACACTTTCCTTGTCCGCGACCAGCTGCTCGTACTGCCGCTGCCGGTTCCGCTGCACTTCCCGCTCTTCCTCCTGCTGGCGTCGCTGTTTCTCTTCGCGACGCTGCCACTCACGTTCCCTCTGGGCGGCATAGGCGACGTCATCCAGACGCTCCATGTCGTCCCAGTTGATTTCCGGCAACGATGGACAGGACCCCTCCGGTGTCCCTACCGGGGACCGATCATCTGCTGCAGCCTCCTGACCTGGCGGGCGTTCCGGAATTGGCGGTACCTCCTCAGCCTCCTTCGCCTCCACCGCTCTATCGGTGGGATCAGGTATGGCACTTTTGGTGGTCGCCTCTAGGTGTTCCTTAGCCTTCTTTATCAGGGATCTTGGGTAGTCCAGCGGCAGAGTGTTGTCGGGGGGAGAGAGCACCACGTCCCTCAGCAGCCGCTGTTTCTGGGCACGCCAGCGTCTCTCGGTCTCATTCATGTCAGCCTGTCGCAGGATCAGCCTTTTTAACCCCGCATTCTCCTCTTGGACTTCCAGCAAGGTTTGTTGCAGGTCCCGGACTAGGGATGGCTCCGGTTCCAACAACATCTTGGCTGGGGAACAGGGCCTGTGCTCCACCGCTTTCTCACACAGCTGCTCCCGTCCTGCCTCCATCTCGTCCCAGGCCAGACTGTGGTGCCATACAGGAACATTCTGGTCCTTTCCGTGGGGGTGGGGTTTGCGTCTCCTCCTCCTCGCAGAGAAGGTGAAAAGGAGGCGGACTTCCTTTGCAGTGGGACAGGACCGCATATTATAATAGCACTTTGAGAGGGCGGCCATTTCTTTCGCGCTTCAGGGGGGTACACGCCCACGAATGCACGCCCACCTTCTTCACCAGCGCCTGAGGGCGCGAATATTGCGGCAAAGATGGCGGTATTTGGCGCCAAAAATAGCAAACAGTCTTTTCTCACAAACAGTTCACATAGGCACACAGGACTCACAATTGCAAGTTTCGCAATCCTGTTCGTGACGCCAGATAATTGACTCGCACCACAATTGTGGTTACCAGGACTATGGGGTACTCGGAGCCGAGCCCATGGAAATCTATGGGAGTTGTCACTGGTAGCGGTGGCTCGGTCCGTGGCCCTGGCAGTCAAGCGATGGGGGAGATATTTACAGGGGAATGTTAGGATAGTTCGTGACGCCACCTGTAGTTTCTGGTAATTGTACCAGCGCTGCTATGAGGACTTTCACAGGGGATGTTATGGGGCAGCTTGGTGGTAAGTCTCCCACAGGTGAGACGTGTCCCTGGAAGTCTATGGTGTGGATGATGCAGAGTGTAGTAATAATTCAGTCGCACACAAGGTAGCTCCTTTTCATACCTTTTACTGCAGGTGTTCAAAGCAGGTCCCGGGAAGCTGGTCGGGGTGGAGAGTGCACTTTCAGGTAGCAGCCGAGCAGGTTAGAGGCCTCCTTAACTTCCATATAATATGAGTCCTACTTGCATGAAGCGAAGTTAACTCTAGAATCTTCAGCTTTCTTTATAGCTGTACTGCCCGGCCAACGTTGTGGTGGAGCCTTCCAAGTGATGAAACTAGGTTCTTACTTTTGCTGATCAGGCTCAAAGTCCCTATTCCACCTGACTCCGGTTACGTATTGACACTTTGGGCTGCACTCTGCGACCTATAGTCCAGATGCCTCTGGTTTTCTTGTCACTATGCTTGAAACAATAGCAACGCTTCGGTCCCCAGTGACCGGTGATTTAGTGCAGGTAATCCAATACCTAAGGCACTGCTCTGTCTTCTCCACTGTGCCCTTCGCCCTGCTTTCCGCTCTTAACATAAGCACTGCTGCATAGAAGTCAAATCTCAGATTCCCTGTTTGGGCTCGCTGAGCAGCTCTCAGTATTCTCCTAGTCCAGGACCTCTGTCGACTGGACTTCACTGTCCTGGGACAGGCGGCTGAAGTCTCTGCTCTGAACTCAGCAGGAAACCAATCTGACTGACTCACTGTCCTAAGACAGGAAGGTGACTCCTCTGTCCGAAGACAGGAAACTAAACTCTGATTGAACTGAGGATGACTCACTCCTGAGCCACCCGAGCTAGTCTGTCTGACTACGCTGACACCCACCAAACTTATATACCCCTATGGGTGTGTCTAAGTGTGAGTGACATGAGTGAATGCATATCAAGCTTTGGCTGTTACCTTCCAGTGCACTTTCCTGGATTTTCATGTGTACCTGCGAAGCTGGGCTACACATATGTACCGCGTCCACAGGAGGACGCGGTCCATAGACGCCTGCCGATCTGAGAGGAGGAGGTCCCTTTCCCACAGACCCAGGAACAGATTGGCATAGGAGGGCGCAAAGGCCGCTCCCATGGCTGTTCCCTGGGTCTGCAGGAAAAAGGACCCCTTGAATACAAAGAAGTTATGAGTTAATGTAAACTCCAATAATTCCAGAATGAATTGCCTCATATCAGAAGAAAACTGAGAAGCGCCAAGAAAGAATTCAATGGCATGCAGGCCATCGGTGTGTCGAATACTAGTATATAGTGACTCTACATCAGCGGTTACTAACATAGAGTCACTTTCTAGGGATAGTCCGTCAACCCTGCGAAGGAGTTGACTTGTATCCTTCAAATAAGAGGGTAATTCCTCTACTAGGGGTTGCAACATAAAATCTATCCACTGATTTACACATTCCAGGTAGTCCAGCCATCAGGACTCAACGAGAATTTGAATTTCGTTCCCTTCTTGTGATTGCCGCCCTGCTGTTGTTACTGGGTCTCTGTTGGTGCCCCCACTGTTCTAAGAGTGTTTCTTTTAAACCGGTTTTAACTATTTTTCTTTTATGTTCACTAGGTTTTCTAGTTATGTCGTTTGAATATAATCGGTGTTTCCCTTTGGTGGTCCTAATCACAACCGGATGTACTTCAATAAACCTCATGACTCTTCTATATTAATTGTTTTGTTCTATGTTGTATTTGTTTGATTCATCTTGTATGTATATTTTATTTTTTGCATTTTGAGTAAAAGGACAGGCCACTTGGCATGTAATAACGATTATCTCCTGTTCACTCGATTTATTTGTTTCTTTGTATTATTGTTTGTAATATTTGTTTTTGTGTCTTGTATGATCATATATTATTTCATATTTGAGTCATCTGGGTTCATAGTCCTTGTACTGCTAGTGAAGTGTTTACCACCTTACCTTTTCATACACTTATATATTCGGACATTTTTATCCTTTATTCTGCACATTTTGTATTTATCTATTCTTTTGCACCTGTATTCTGCCGTGATATTTCATGTCTGTGGCCCTGCACGCCTCTGTGCTGTGCCTCGCTTGCAGTGCGGCTTCTGGCGTCTCCATGCATTCGGTAGTCATGACATCTTCGATGTCGACCTGCCCCCTGCATGACGCTGGCGCCGCTCGGCATAGGGAGTCGTCACGGCAACAGCAGGCGTCACTTCCGGTCCACGGAATGTAATATCCGGTTTACTCCCCTTTTTAAACTCCCCGGTTTTTCTTCATGATTACGCCCCCTGACGAAGGACTCAGCTCCGAAACGTGCGTCGGGGTAGACGCACCGGTCCCAGCTTCCAGACCAACACCAGGCAGTGAGGTAACTTACCGGACGCTGTTGTGGCACTTTGCCCACAGGTCTTTATAAACATCTGCTCTGGTGTCCTTTCCTCTACAGCAGCCTTTGATACCAATCATACAGTTCTCTTCTGCGATTGCGATAGCAGCATGACTCCCCATTAGAACTTTTCCACTATGCATTATTTTTGCAAAACAGATTTATATGATGACTGCTCTAATGTGTTTTGACATTTATACAGTTAGGTCCATAAATATTTGGACAGAGACAACATTTATCTAATTTTGGTTCTAGACATTACCACAATGAATTTGAAACAAAACAAATCAGATGCAGTTGAAGTTCAGACTTTCAGCTTTCATTTGAGGGTATCCACATTAAAATTGGATGAAGGGTTTAGGAGTTTCAGCTCCTTAACATGTGCCACCCTGTTTTTAAAGGGACCAAAAGTAATTGGACAGATTAAATAATTGTAAATAAAATGTTCATTTCTAGTACTTGGTTGAAAACCCTTTGTTAGCAATGACTGCCTGAAGTCTTGAACTCATGGACATCACCAGACACTGTGTTTCCTTCTTTTTGATGCTCTGCCAGGCCTTCACCGCGGTGGTTTTCAGTTGTTGTTTGTTTGTGGGCCTTTCTGTCTGAAGTTTAGTCTTTAACAAGTGAAATGCATGTTCAATTGGGTTGAGATCAGGTGACTGACTTTGCCATTCAAGAATATTCCACTTCTTTGCTTTAATAAACTCCTGGGTTGCTTTGGCTTTATGTTTTGGGTCATTGTCCATCTGTAGTATGAAACGACGACCTATCAGTTTGGCTGCATTTGGCTGGATCTGAGCACACAGTATGGCTCTGAATGCCTCAGAATTCATTCGGCTGTTTCTGTCCTGTGTCACATCATCAATAAACACTAGTGACCCAGTGCCACTGGCAGCCATGCATGCCCAAGCCATCACACTGCTTCCGCCATGTTTTACAGATGATGTGGTATGCTTTGGATCATGAGCTGTACCACGCTGTTATGTTTCGGTAGCTGAGGAGTGCAGGTAAAAAAGGCAATACACCAGAGCAGTTGGAATCTATGAGATTGCAGTACCCTGACTAACCACCACAACTAGAGGCAGCCGTGGAGCGTTCCTACGTTGGTCCTAGACGCCTCGTCACAGCCTGAGAAACTAACTACACCTAAAGATAGATATAGGAAAGCTATCTGCCCCGGAGGAGAACCCCAAAGATAACAGAAAGCCCCCAAACATGTAATGGCGGTTAGACAAGATGAAATACTGACACAGAAAGAAAATAGTATGAGCAAACGCTGGGGCCCAAACTAACTAAATAGAAAAGGATAGGAAGGGTACTCACTGCAATCCCAGAAAACCCTGAAAAGCACCAACTCTACTAATTTCAAAAATACCTGAGATCACACGACCTCTTCCACCTAAATTAGTTCTCTGGTGTAACAAAATCAAAACAGCAGCCACTGAAAAAACTGGAAAAAGCAAATGTACAAACATCAGTGGCTGAACTAAACTGAGAGGGCAAAAGCCCCCGGAGGGGACCCTGAAGGCCCCCACAGAAGTGCAGGACAAAATGCAAAAATATAGCACAAAAACAAAAAGAAGAAAATGTCTTATCTGTTAGCAGGAGATGCAGACACGACACAGCAGGCTACAAGGAAAACAGGAATGAAGGATTCAGACCAGAACAATTGATCACCGGCAACCCTGATGGGAAGGTGACTCCCTTATATAAGACCAGTCAGTAACACCTGATTCCCAGTCCTCACAATCTTCACTGGACCGACCAGCACCGCTTGTAACCACCAGAGGGAGCCTCTGCTCAGAACTCATCTCAAACCCATTCACAACACCACGCCTTCGCCATACTTTTCTCTTTCCATCATTCTAGTAGAGGTTGATCTTGGTTTCATCTGTCCAAAGAATGTTCTTCCAGAACTGTGCTGGCTTTTTTAGATGTTTTTTAGCAAAGTCCAGCCTAGCCTTTTTATTCTTGATTCTTATGAGTGGCTTGCACCGTGCAGTGAACCCTCTGTATTTAATTTCATGCAGTCTTCTCTTTATGGTAGATTTGGATATTGATACGCCTACCTCCTGGAGAGTGTTGTTCACTTGGTTGGCTGTTGTGAAGGGGTTTCTCTTCACCATGGAGAGTATTCTGCGATCATCCACCACTGTTGTCTTCCGTGGGCGCCCAGGTCTTTTTGCATTGATGAGTTCACCAGTGCTTTCTTTCTTTCTCAGAATGTACCAAACTGTAGATTTTGCCACTCCTAAAGTTGTAGCAATTTCTCGGATGGGTTTTTTCTGTTTTTTGCAGCTTAAGGATAGCTTGTTTCACCTGCATGGAGAGCTCCTTTGACCGCATGTTTCCTTCACAGCTAAACCTTCCAAATGCAAACACCATACCTCAAATCAACACCAGCCCTTTTATCTGCTTAATTGAGAATGATATAATGAAGGGATTGCCCACACCTGTCCATGAAATAGCCTTGGAGTCAATTGTCCAATTACTTTTGGTCCCTTTAAAAACAGGGTGGCACATGTTAAGGAGCTGAAACTCCTAAACCCTTCATCCAATTTTAATGTGGATACCCTCAAATGAAAGCTGAAAGTCTGAACTTCAACTGCATCTGATTTGTTTTGTTTCAAATTCATTGTGGTAATGTCTAGAACCAAAATTAGATAAATGTTGTCTCTGTCCAAATATTTATGGACCTAACTGTATACACACTGTATGTATAGTGCTGCTTTCTATGTATAGTTACATTTATGCTGTCTGGGACCGGTTCGCCTACCTTTCCACTTTTGGGTAGTGCGGTCATCTTGCATTGACCTGAGCTGTCCCTGCCTGGACCTATATATATATATTTTATCTTCATATAATATATGTTATATTTCAATAAAGATTTGTTACTTTTTCATATACTTGACCCTTCATCGTTTCTTTTGTGGTGGGAACATCACTCTGTCTTGTTTCAAATGATGCTGATAGTGATGTATCTGTGCCATCTGAACCTGTTAACCCTTTCTCTGAAGTGGTAGATGTGTCCACAGGTACAGGAGCGTTCAGCCACGTCGCTCTGCGGAGTGAGACGGCTGAGGAACCCCTAGCAGGAGCAAGCGATAGTGCTCAAGGAAATGGGGAGGTGCATGGGAACCGTGAGGAAGGTGACGCCATGACACTGACCAGTGCCACCGAGGAAGGTAACTGGCCCATAAGTAGCACTGCTCCTGAAGTGTTGGGGGTGGATGGGGAGGTAGAGCCCATAGCAGCGCAGGCTGATTGGTCAATAGAAATCCCCGGGGAGACTGCATATGTAGCTGCTGTCACCCGCAGTCAGAGTGCCCGGATCGCAGGTAGCGCCCTGCCATCTGGACCCTCCTCCGCTACAGGAGAGACTGAACCAGAGGTGGACCCAGAGCCGGTCCCAGAGGGTCCCAGTGAGGAAGGAACCCTAACGTCACTTCTGGCTGCCTCCAGCCAGGAGTTCCAGGCCGCTCTGCACTCAGATGCGAGCCTGGAGAACTTGAGGCACCTCGCCGAGACGCCCACCTCCGTGACTGATAAGGAGAGGGTGTTCTGGGAACTTGGAAGGTTGTACCGGGAGACAGTACCCGGAGATTACCAAAAGGAGTGGTTGAGGGAAAAACAAGCTAGTCGTCCCGCTCCAGGTCCGAGGTGAGTTGTTGAGGATTGCCCATGAGATTCCACTCGCTGGACACTTGGGGATCAGCAAAACTAAGGCACGGCTGTCTCAACACTTCTATTGGCCCAAGATGGGGACAGATGTGACTAACTACTGCCGCTCCTGTATCACCTGTCAAAGAGTGGGGAAGGTGGGGCCTGCTCTTAAGGCTCCCCTGATCCCGTTGCCAGTGATAGAGGAGCCTTTCCAGAGGATCGCGGTGGACATTGTGGGCCCGCTGGCCGTCCCCAGCCGCTCAGGAAAGCAATACATCCTTACTGTGGTAGACTACGCTACCCGGTACCCGGAGGCAGTAGCTCTGTCCTCAACTAAGGCCGATAAGGTGGCGGATGCACTGGTGACCATCTTTTCACGGGTAGGATTTCCCAGGGAGATGCTTACCGATCGAGGGACCCAATTTATGTCTCGCCTAATGAAGGCTCTCTGCAGCAAAATGCAGGTGACGCGTATGGTATCGAGTGCGTATCACCCACAGACCAATGGTTTGTGTGAACGCTTTAACGGTACCCTCAAACAGATGCTCCGCATGCTGGTTGAGACCCAGGGACGCGATTGGGAGCGGTACCTCCCACACCTGCTGTTTGCCTACAGAGAAGTCCCGCAGGCCTCGACGGGGTTCTCCCCCTTTGAGCTCCTGTATGGCAGGCGAGTCCGGGGACCCCTTGGGTTGATAAGAGAATCCTGGGAAGATGAGCCAAACCCCACAGAAGTGTCCATCGTGGATTATGTCATGCGCTTCCGCGACAAGATGCAGACCTTGACGCAGTTGGTGCATGACAATATGACGCAGGCTCAGGCTGACCAGAAGCACTGGTACGACCAGAACGCCCGGGAGCGGACCTACCAGGTGGGTCAAAAGGTGTGGGTGCTGGTCCCCGTACCAAAGGATAAGCTTCAGGCAGCCTTGGAAGGCCCGTACGTCGTGCACCAACGGCTCAACCCAGTCACCTACGTGGTCACGCTTGACCACACTCGGGGTAGGCGCAAGGCCTTTCACGTCAACATGATGAAGGCCCATCACGAACGTGAAGCCTGCGTCCTACCGGTCTGCAACCTGCCCGAGGACAGGGAGGAGGATCCCCTCCTGGACATGCTGGCCCAAGCCAAGGCCAATGGGTCCATTGAGGACCTGGAGGTAAATGCCTCGCTAACCGCCTCCCAGCGGTTGCAGTTGCTGACCACTCTGGAACCCTTCCGGGCCGAGTTCACTAACCGACCCGGAAGGACCAAGTTGGCAGTCCACGAGGTGGACACCGGGAATCACGCCCCGTTACGGCGGACACCTTATCGGATCTCTGAGGAAGTGCAGCAGATTATGCGCCAGGAGATCCAGGAGATGTTGCAGCTGGGGGTGATCCGGCCGTCCAAAAGCGCGTGGGCATCACCTGTAGTTCTCGTGCCAAAAAAGGATCGGACCACCCGGTTCTGCGTGGACTACAGGGGGCTCAACGCCATCACTACCTCTGATGCGCACCCAATGCCACGCATCGAGGATCTGCTGGAGCGGTTGGCGAATGCCAAGTACATATCCATCATGGATTTAAGCTGGGGATACTGGCAGATTCCCCTGAGCCCTGCGGCGCAGGAGAAATCCGCCTTTATCACCCCTTTTGGACTGTATGAGTCCACGGTCATGCCTTTCGGCATGAAGAATGCCCCTGCCACTTTTCAGCGGATGGTCAACCACCTGCTTCAGGGACTGGAGGAGTACGCTGTGGCGTACCTGGACGACATTGCCGTCTTCAGTTCCACCTGGGAGGAACACCTTCAGCATCTCCAGGAGGTGCTCAAGCGTATTCGCCAGGCAGGTCTGACCATCAAGCCGGGAAAATGCCAGATGGGCATGAGGGAGGTCCACTACCTGGGGCACCGGGTAGGCGGGGGTTCCATGAGGCCAGAGCCCGAGAAAGTGGACGCGATCGTGTCCTGGCCCACCCCCAGGACCAAAAAGCAGGTGAAGTCCTTCCTGGGCACTGCAGGGTACTATAGGCGTTTCGTACCGAACTATAGCGCCATTGCAAAACCCTTGACGGACCTCACCAAGGGCGGTCTACCCCAAACAGTCAGCTGGACAGATGGCTGTGAGGCGGCATTCCGAGCTTTGAAAACAGCCCTGTGCAGCTCTCCTGTGATGAAAGCCGTCGACAGCAGTCGGCCATTCCTGGTACAGACTGACGCCAGCGAATTTGGCCTCGGTGCTGTACTCATCCAGGTTGATTCGGGGAACCAGGAACACCCCGTGTTGTACCTGAGCCGGAAACTTCTGCCAAGGGAAGTGGCATACTCGACCATCGAGAAGGAGTGCCTGGCCATGGTCTGGGCACTGCAACGTTTGCAGCCCTACCTGTACGGGCGCACCTTCCAGGTGGTCACCGACCACAACCCTCTGAGCTGGCTGCACACAGTGTCCGGAACCAATGGTAGGTTGCTACGCTGGAGCCTTGCCCTACAGCAGTATGATTTTGCCGTACAACACAAGAAAGGCAGCGATCATGGGAATGCTGATGGGTTATCACGACGTGGCGAACCCGCTGAGGTGCGCATGTTGGATTACCGACAGGTCATGCCTCCGTAGCGCCCTCTAAGGGGGGGAGATGTGAGGATATTGGAAGCTCCATGTCTTGTGCTGTGCAGAACGACAGTCCTCATCTTTTTTTTTACTGCTGACAGCCCACAGAGCAAAGTCCCCCCTCCCTCTCTCACGCTGCTCATCAACCCCAGCCTGCACACAAATAGTGTAACCTGAGAGACCAGTGCTGGAGTTTTCACGCCTCACCGTAGGGGGTCCCCATTGTCTTCACATGTGCTTTCCTTTCCTAGCAGCCATTATGAGGATTCATTCTTTTGGCTTATAACACGGTGGGAATTTGCGTCAGAAGCACGAAAGTTACTGGTTTGAATCATGTGCGCGTTTTCGTCACATTGTGGGCACGGAGGGATCACAAGCCGTGATACCCCGGGCTACCGTGTGGCGGACCGTGTGCCCGTTTCATCACACCTTGCTACACTCATCAGGAGAGCTTTAACACTAGAGCAATGTGGGAAGGGAAGCAAAACGCCAGAAAAATCCATACACCTGACAAATGCTATTGAGAACTCTGCTATTAGAAGTGGAAAGGAAGAACGAAGACAAAAAAATCTAAATAATAAAAATATTGGAGGAAGAGAAACCAATCACAAACTAAAATGTTTCTATACGAATGCACAAAGCATGGGCAACAAACAAGGAGAATTGGAACTACTAACGCAGGAGAAGAAGTATGATGTCATTGGAATCACTGAGACTTGGTGGGACAATACACATGATTGGAATACAAGGCTAGAAGGATACAACTTATTTGCAAGAAACAGACTTGATAAACGAGGAGGAGGTGTCGCATTGTATGTTAGAAAAGCGTATATCTGCACAGAGATTGACGCTTCAGAGGCTGGGAGATCTGTGGAAACTGTTTTGGTAAGAATACAAGGAACGAACAATGGAAAGGACACCATTGTAGGCATTTACTACAGGCCGCCTATGCAAGCTGAAGATATGGATGAACTCTTTATGCATCAAATGACCAAGTTCTCCAAAAAATATGACATAGTGGTCATGGGAGATTTCAACTATCCAGACTTTTTTGGGGAATCTTTCTCAGGCAAAACTAACAGGTCCAGGAAATTATTATCCTCTCTTGCTGACAACTTTATCTTCCAAAAGGTAGGGGAGAAAACAAGGGGATCTGCTACCTTGGATCTAATCCTTATAAACAGGGAGGAAATGGTTGAGGAGGTAAGAGTGACTGGGACCTTAGGAGGTAGTGACCATGCTATTTTAAAATTTTGGATAACTAGAGGAGGAAGACCTGTGAAGACTCAGACTTCAAGGTTAGATTTCAGAAAGGCAGATTTTAAGGGACTCAGAAAGAAAATTGGAGGGATAAAATGGCTGGATATCCTTAAGGACAAAAATGTCCAGGAAGGTTGGGAAATCTTGAAAAATGAGATTCTCAAAGCACAATCATTAACAATTCCAAAAAGAGAGAAGAATAGGAAGCATTTAAGGAAACCAGGATGGTTGAACAAAGAACTTAAACACATGCTAAAAAGGAAGAAAGAAATGTTTATCAAATGGAAAGAGGGAGGCATATCTAAAGAAGAATATAATGATGTCTGCAGAACCTGCAGGGAAAGAATCAGATTAGTTAAAGCTGACAATGAATTAAGGCTTGCAAGAGATGTCAAAAGCAATAAAAAAGGATTTTGGGAATATGTCAAAAGTAAAAGAAAAGTCAAAGATGCTATAGGATTTTTATAGGATGAAAATTTTAAAATGGTAAGAAAGGATGTTGAGAAGGCCAAACTTTTAAATTCCTATTTTGCATCTGTTTTCTCACAGAAAGGAAATGTAACATCAACTGATCTTCACTCTCCTATTAAGGGAACAGAAGAATCCAGGATATCTATAAACAGAAAAATAGTGAGGAAACACTTAGCTAACATAAATGAATTCAAGTCTCCAGGTCCAGATGATTTACACCCCAGAGTACTGAAGGAGATAGGAGAAGAAATTTTTGAAGCACTCTCCATAATCTTTGAAAATTCTTGGAGAACAGGAGAAGTCCCAGAAGACTGGAGAAGAGCAAATGTTGTTCCTATCTTCAAAAAGGGGAAGAAGGTGGATCCAGGGAACTATAGGCCGGTGAGTCTGACATATATACCAGGAAAGATCTTTGAACAAATTATTAAACAACATGTATGTAAGTACCTGGACAAGAATGAAGTGCTTAACCAGAGTCAGCATGGGTTTGTAACTAATAAGTCATGTCAGAATAATTTAATTTCCTTCTATGACAGAATCACTGACTGGGTGGATCAGGGAAATGCTGTAGATATAGTATATCTTGACTTCAGCAAAGCATTTGACAAAGTATCTCACACAATCCTTATTGAAAAAATGACTAAGTATGGAATGGACAAGGCAACTGTTAGGTGGATTCATAACTGGCTTAGTGATAGGACCCAAAGAGTGGTAGTAAATGGCTGCACATCCAGTTGGAAGAATGTATCAAGTGGGGTACCACAGGGCTCTGTCTTGGGCCCTAAATTGTTCAACATCTTTATCAATGATTTAGATGAAGGAATTGAGGGTAAGCTGATTAAATTTGCTGATGACACAAAGCTAGGAGGGATAGCTAATACTAGAGAAGAGAGTTGAGAGGATTCAAAAAGATATAAATAAACTGGAGCAGTGGGCAGCAACTAACAGAATGGTTTTTAAAAGGGAAAAATGCAAAGTACTACATCTGGGAAATAAAAATGAAAAAAGCATATACAGAATGGGAGGAATAGGGCTAAGCAACACCACATGTGAAAAAGACTTGGGTATACTTATAGATCACAGACTGAACATGAATCAACAGTGTGATGTAGCAGCAAAAAAGGCAAATACATTTCTAGGATGTATCAACAGAAGCATACAGTCTAGATCACGTGAAGTCATTATTGCCCTCTACTCCTCTTTGGTCAGACCTCATCTGGAATACTGTGTCCAGTTTTGGGCACCACATTTTAAAAAAGACATCAACAAACTGGAGCAAGTTCAGAGAAGAGCGACCAGAATGGTGTCCGGTCTGCAAACCATGTCCTATGAGGAACGGTTACAGGATTTGGGAATGTTTAGCTTGCAAAAAAGAAGACTGAGAGGAGACTTAATAGCTGTCTACAAATATCTCAAGGGCTGTCAAATTGAAGAAGGATTATCTTTATTCTCATTTGCACAAGGAAAGACTAGAAGCAATGGGATGAAATGAATAGGAGGAGACACAGATTAGATATTAGAAAAAACTTTTTGACAGTTAGAGTGATCAATGAGTGGACCAGGCTGCCACGAGAGGAGGTGAGTTCTCATTCAATGGAAGTCTTCAAACAGAGGCTGGACAGATATCTGTCTGGGATGATTTAGTGAATCCTGCTTTGAGCAGGGGGTTGGACCAGATGACCCAGGAGGTACCTTCCAACTCTACCATTCTATGATTCTATGATTCTATGAGTCATTCTGTGCCCACTCAGTCAGATGTAGTGCCCCTGCCCATGTTTGCTCGTCCAGGTGTCAGTGGTGAAATACACTTTGGCAGACACAGATTTTTTTCAGTTAATGGGTGATGTTGCCTGCGACATGTTGGTGTAGCGCAGGCACAGCTTTCTTAGAGAAGTAATAGAGAATAGACAACTGGTACTGGGAGGACTGTGACAGCCATCAACTTTCAGAAACCATCTGAATCCATCCGGCAGAAAGGCAACATTAACATGGCCAACAGATTGTAGGTGGTGGAGTTCAAGCTCTTAACTTTGGCATGTGTAAGAGGAAACAATGTTTTAAGTGACCACAACTGTAGGACCAAGGTCTGGCTGCTGTGCTGAGAGAGGGTGGAGTACAGAGAACAAGACAAACTGCTGGACTGTGAGTGAGTTGCAGGCAGAGAAGTTATGGTGGATTGAGAAAGATGTGTTGTGTTAGGTGAAACCTAAATAGCAGTCATGTCCACTTCCATAACAGCTAACGGGCACACACTCCCCAACTGTAGGTGATAAACAAATGAAGTTTCTGCGGCCTGAGACCTGTGGTGCGAGAAGAGGAAGAAGCAGCAGATGGGGTTGATGCGATGGCCAGTGGTTGGCGGGGCCCGCCAGTCCACATTTTAGCGCAGTGAGATTCCCACACTAAGGCATGTTGATTGCGCATGTGCCGGTTCATGCATGTAGTTGTCAAATTATTGTAATTTTTGCCTCTACTAATTTTATTTTTCAAATTTGACAGCTATCGTGTGTTGGGTCATCATTTGCGGTCACAAAAAACGCCCAGACTAGGAAACCTGTTATGATTTGGCAGCTGAGGAGGACAGGAGCAAAAAAACACCAAAGCAGCAAGACACCAGACAGGCTGGGACCTAATGGGTTGCAGATCCCTAAACTAACCACACAACTAGAAGTAGCCGTGGAGCGTACCTACGGTAATCCTAGACGCCTCGGCACAGCCGGAGAGTTAGCTACACCTGAAGATAGAAAGAGGAAAGCTAACTGCCCTGGAGTAGAGACCTCAAAGAAATAGGAAGCCCCCAAACATGTAATGGCGGTTAGACAAGAGGAAAACATGAACACAGACAGAAAATGGAATGAGTGAATGTTGGGCCCTAAATCTGTCTTAGAAAGTAAAGTACAGGAGAGAAATTCTGTCTGCAACCCAGAAAAACCCTAACAAAAATACCAGCACTTCTGATTACAAAAAACCTGAGACCACATGATCTCGACCACCTATATCAGATCTCTGGTGTGACACACAGCTACCCAGCAGTAAAAAATATCACAGGAACAGAGAACAAGTGCAAATACAAAATGAGAACAGGAGGCAGCGCAAGCCCCCAAAGGGGACCCACAGCAGAAGTCCAAGGCAAGACTGCAAAAACAAGGAAAATCCAACCACAGAAAAAAAACAGAAAGTCACTTATCTGAATGATAGCAGGAAAGCAAGCTGAAATTCCAACAAAGACCTGGAAGCAACAATTGATTACCGGCTGTCAAACAGCTGTAATGCAGGCTGGTGTGTGCTCCACCTGTAGGTTACAGAGGGGAGAAGGATTACACACTTCAGAGTAGGCCTGCACTGCAGCAGCCAAAACCACCACCAGGTGGCAGCAAAAACGTCCAAGACTGAGTCAGGAATAATCAGTCATCTGAAGTATCATAGGTCTCAGCAAGCCCTCTACAGAGCAGAAACACAGGCGCCACAAAGTGGCGGGAGCGTGGTCAGGCAAGCCAAGTCAAAACCATACGGAGGAAGCAGGACAAAAGGAATAAGCAATACACGTGGTCAGGAGAAAGCCAGGAGGTTATCAACGGTCAGAAGCAGATAAAACAAAGACAGAAAGCAGAAGCGAGTCCAAATACAGGCCGAGTAAAAAACCAGAGAATAAAACAGACAAACAGGGAAATGCAGGGAACAGGGCCGACAGAGGGGAACAACAGACACGGGACAAGTCAGGGATAACAGCAGGACAAATCAAGGGTTACCAGTCAGGTTCACAAGCCGAAGGTAGCAGTATAGCTCACACTGCTAGCAGGATGTGTGAGAGCTAAATAGCCAACCTGAACCCAGAATGAGGCAGAGCAAAGTTAACACTTGACTTGATCCGCCCGGACCAAGGGCAGACAGGACTAAACCCTGGAACGGATCATGACAATACCCTCTTCTCAAGCGGGGGCCACCGGACCCCAGACTTCCCAGGATAACGTGCGTGAAATGCCCGAACCAATCGATCAGCATGTACCGATCGCGCCGGGACCCAAGATCGATCCTCAGGACCATAACCCTTCCAATGGACCAAATACTGAAGTGAACTACGGACCCTATGTGAATCCACAATCCGTTCCACTTCAAACTCGGTCTGACCATCCACAGAGACAGGAGGCGGAGGGGATGGAGGCCCTGTGGAAGATGGTACAAATGACTTAAGAAGAGATTTATGAAACACATTGGTGATCCGGAGTGACGGAGGAAGGCGTAACCGAAAGGCAACAGGATTGACCACCTCCATGATCTCGTAAGGACCAATAAATCTGAGACCTAACTTAGCAGAGGAAACCTTTAGACGAATATTCTTGTTAGACAACCATACTTTATCTCCCACCAGGAACATAGGTCCTACAGACCGTCGCTTATCCGCAAAAAGTTTATGTTTGACCTGAGCCTCCCCAATGTTCTTTTGGACCTCCCTCCACACCTCCCCCAATCTTTGTACTGCCATATCAGCCCCTGGACATCCTGAATCCAGACTAGAAAATTCGCCAAAATGGGGGTGAAAACCATAGTTACAGAAGAATGGAGAGGTGCCAGTGGACTGGTTATTCCAATTATTGAATGCAAAGTCAGCCACAGGCAATGAAGAACACCAATCATCCTGCTGAGACGTAGCAAGACACCTCAAAATCTGTTTGAGTGACTGATTGGTCATCTCCGTCTGCCCATTGGTCTCAGGATGGTAAGCAGAGGAGAAGATAAAGCAAATACCCAGTCTTTTACAAAATGCCCTCCAAAATTTGGGCACAAATTGTACCCCTCTATCAGAAACCACACTCAAAGGCACGCCATGCAGCCGTACAACGTGCTCAACAAACAACCTAGATAGTGTCTCAGCATTAGGCAATCCTGCCAGAGGTACAAAATGCGCCTGTTTACTGAACCTGTCAACCACTACCCAGATTACAGTTTTGCCATTAGAAGGAGGGAGATCAGTGATGAAGTCCATTGTCAAATGAGTCCAAGGTCTATCTGGAATTGGCAATGGCACCAATTCCCCGGCCGGCCGGTTATGTGAGCTCTTAGCACGGCACAGGTATCACAAGCAGACACAAACATAGTGATATCAGAGTTCATGGAGGACCACCAAAATAGCCTAGCAATGGCTTTCCGAGTGGCTGAGATCCCCGGGTGTCCACTGAGAGCAGAATCGTGGAATTCCCGGAGAACCCTCAACCTGTATTGAACGGGAACAAAGAGTTTATTATCAGGCAAAGAGGAAGGAGCAAGAGACTGAGCCTTCTGAATTTCCTGCTCCAATTCAGAGGATACCCCCGCAACAACCACCCCGTGCTGAAGAATGGAGGAAGGAGGTTCAGGAGGTGATATCGAATCAAAACTGCGAGATAAGGCATCAGCCTTGACATTCTTGGAACCAGGCCGAAAAGTGATTGAAAAATGAAAACGAGAAAAAAAAAGCGACCACCTAGCCTGTCTAGGAGTCAACCGTTTAGCAGATTCAAGATAAGACAAGTTTTTGTGATCCGTGATAACCGTGATCCGATGAACCTCCCCCTCCAAAAAATGCCTCCATTCATCAAAAGCCAATTTTATGGCCAATAACTCCCGGTTACCCACATCATAGTTCCTCTCCGCAGAAGAGAACTTCCGGGAGAAAAAGGCACATGGTCTTAAATTAGTCAAGGTAACGGGTCCCTGTGACAACACAGCCCCCACTCCCACCTCAGATGCGTCCACCTCTACAATGAACGGTTCAGATGGATCGGGCTGAACCAATACAGGAGCAGACATAAAACATTTCTTTAGTGTAACAAATGCTTCAACTGCTAAGGTTGACCAAACTTTGAGATCAGCCCCCTTGCGAGTGAGATCGGTGAGTGGTTTGACCACTTGAGAAAACCCCTTGATGAATTTTCGATAATAATTGGCGAAACCCAGAAAACGCTGCAAACCCTTGAGGTCTCTGGGTTGCACCCAATCAACAATGGCCTGTACCTTTCCGGGATCCATCCGAAACCCATTGGCCGAAAGGATGATCCCCAGAAAGGAAAGCTCCTGGACACAAAACAAACATTTCTCGGGTTTAGCAAACAGAGAATTACCCCGTAACCTGTGAAGAACAGCACGTAGATGACCAATGTGGGATTCCTTGTCAGGCGAGAAAACAAGGATATCATCCAAGTATACAACCATAAAGCGCCTGATAAAATCAGAGAAAACATCATTCATGAAGTTCTGAAATACAGCGGGCGCGTTCGTGAGACCAAAGGGCATGACCAAATTTTCAAACAGACCTTCAGAGGTGAGAAATGCCGTTTTCCACTCATCCCCTTCCTGAATACGGATAAGGTTATATGCTCCCCTGAGATCAAGTTTGGAAAACCACTTAGCCCCAGACACTTGATTATAAAGATCAGGAATGAGTGGGAGAGGGAAGGTATTTCTCACCGTAATTTTATTTAGTTCTCGGAAATCGAGGCACGGGCGTAAACCACCATCTTTTTTCTTAACAAAAAAGAATCCCGTGGCCACAGGTGAGACAGAGGGACGGATGTGACCTTTGCGTAGGCTATCAGAGATATAGTTTTTCATAGCAGTACGTTCCGGGCCAGAAATATTGTACAAACGGGCTTTGGGCAATTTGGAACCAGGAATAAGATTAATGGCACAATCATAAGGACGGTGGGGTGGCAAAACCTCAGCCTCTTTTTCGGAGAACACGTCCCCAAAGTCCTTCAGGTACTCCGGAATACCCTCCGGACTTATGGCAGACACAAAAACAGCAGAAACACAACCATTGGAACAATTAGGACCCCATTTAACAATATCATGAGATCCCCAGTTAATAACAGGATTATGCCTCTGCAACCAGGGGAACCCCAACACCAGTCCTGCAGGAAGATTATTCATAACATAACATGAAATTCGTTCCTGATGTAAGGAACCCACCTTGAGGAGGAACTCCTCAGAGACAAACTTAATGACATTTTGAGCCAACGGTGTCTTATCAATTGCAACAATATAGATGGGAGTCTCTAGCCTGACTGTCCCTAACTTTAACTTGGACACCATACTAGAGTTAATGAAATTCATGGATCCACAGTCCACAAATGCTGAAGTGGAAGCACTACCACCTCCATAACACAGTTCCACCTCTAACAAAGTTTTCTGAAAAGATGAAAATGGTACCTGAGAGTCTGGTTGACCTCCTAGATCATCACCCAGACTCAGCAGCTCTTTATTTGATGGACAAGAGGGGCAGTCCGTCTTCCAATGTCCCGGATCTCCACAATAAAAATATAATTTCTCATCTCGTCGCCGTCTCCTCTCTTTCTCCTTGAAATTAATGGTACCAACTTCCATAGTCTCCTTGAATGACACCACCTCAGACTTGGCAGGCAATACGGGAATCTCATGCTGGATAATTCCTCTTTCCCGTAACCTCCGGTCCATACGAATGGCCTGGGTCATGGCCTCTTCCAGGGAACTGGGCGGCATATGAAGGGCCAGCGCGTCCTTGAGATGATCCGATAATTCTCTCTCAAACAGGCGTCTTAGAGCAGAGTCATTCCAGGACACCTCAACAGACCACCTCCTGAACTCAGAACAATACTGTTCAGCAGTGAGTTCATTCTGAGAGAGACCCATGATCATGTCCTCTGCCACCCTGACCCGGTCTGGTTCATCATAAATCAGTCCCAAAGCCTCAAAGAATCTGTCCACAGACACACGTTCAGGGGCAGAAGCAGGTAGAGAGAAAGCCCACGACTGAGGTCCCTCCCGCAATAAGGAAATGATTATCCCCACCCGCTGACTCTCATCACCAGAAGATAGGGGTCTAAGTGAAAACAATAGTTTTCAACTCTCCCTGAAAGTACTGAATTTCTCCCTCTCCCCGGAGAAGGTATCTGGGAGTTTTACTGTAGGTTCAGGAGAGTGCAAAGAAACATCGACAGTGTTAGAGTGCTTACAGTCAGTCTGCAACGATATTACTGTGTTAGAAAGCTCCCTCTGTTGCACAAATAGCTCTTGCATCATCAATGCCAAGCTATTCATGTGATCCGCCAAGGTATGGAGTGGATCCATAGCAAACAGAGCAGAGAAAAAAAAAATGCAGAAATCCCTTTATATGTGGGGGGTGAGCTATAATGTCAAACAGCTGTAATGCAGGCTGGTGTGTGCTCCACCTGTAGGTTACAGAGGGGAGAAGGGATTACACACTTCAGAGTAGGCCTGCACTGCAGCAGCCAAAACCACCACCAGGTGGCAGCAAAAACGTCCAAGACTGAGTCAGGAATAATCAGTCATCTGAAGTATCATAGGTCTCAGCAAGCCCTCTACAGAGCAGAAACACAGGTGCCACAAAGTGGCGGGAGCGTGGTCAGGCAAGCCAAGTCAAAACCATACGGAGGCAGCAGGACAAAAGGAATAAGCAATACACGTGGTCAGGAGAAAGCCAGGAGGTCATCAACGGTCAGAAGCAGATAAGACAAAGACAGAAAGCAGAAGCGAGTCCAAATACAGGCCGAGTCAAAAACCAGAGAATCAAACAGACAAACAGGGAAATGCAGGGAACAGGACCGACAGAGGGGAACAACAGACACGGGACAAGTCAGGGATAACAGCAGGACAAATCAAGGGTTACCAGTTAGGTTCACAAGCCGAAGGTAGCAGTATAGCTCACACTGCTAGCAGGATGTGTGAGAGCTAAATAGCCAACCTGAACCCAGAATGAGGCAGAGCAAAGTTAACCCTTGACATGATCCGCCCGGACCAAGGGCAGACAGGACTAAACCCTGGAACGGATCATGACACGGCGAGGATCATGGGAGGTCAACTCACTTATATCAGGCCAGTCAGCTCCACCTGACACCCATTCCTCAATTGGTTCAATACCCTCAGCAACCACCGGAGGGAGCCTCAGCTCCGAAGTCGTCTCCAACACATTCACAGTAGAAACCCTTGCCATCTCTGCAAACTGCACACTTGCAACTGGTGCTGGCCGCAGCCAGAGTTGGGGGCTGAGGATGCAATGCTTGTTGTGGTTGCATCACTTCGTTTCTATGTGGGAAGCCACAACGTAACCTCATCTTCCTCCTCCTACAACTCCTCTGCTGAGCTACTCAGCTGCATACCTCTGAGTTCACACCAAGTGGGATATACAACTTCATCATCATCCTCTCTGTTCTCACACTTCTCACCCTGAGAGTCACCCTCATCCTCTTCCTGCCCTGACACCACAGTACAGTGCGAGTGCGCCTCTGGTATCTGAGTCACATCAGAATCACCTACACCCTTCATGGTCAATGTCTGGTG
>JARQOD010003403.1:0-65380 GCA_033576555.1 Oophaga sylvatica | reverse complement strand
AGGATGAAAGAACACTTACAGTATCTCAGATCATGGTTAGCCATTTGGGGGAGGGGTTCCCAAGGACCAGGGGTCAGTCCACAGCAGGGATGGTATATGCTGTCCTCCCTGCAAATGGCTGTCCCTGGTTGGTCTCTAAACTAAGGAACTTCCTCTGGGCTGACCCCACTGAGAGGTTGGGGAACTCCCCTTTCTGAACAGTTATGAAATACTCTGTTACCCATATCTCTTAGGGTGAACCTTGTGGAAAGACAAAATTATCATTATGCTCAGCATGTCATGGGGGTTCATTTAAGTAGTACGAAGTGGCTACATGACATGCTTACAGAGAAATCCATTCCTCAGACTCTGATAGTTCTGGGTCCTAGAGATTTCACTAGGGTGTAGGTCTACCGATGGGCATGCAAATATGTAACTTTCATATCTATAGCACCAACTGGGGTCAAGATATGCCCTAATATGATGTTTCTACATGAACAAAAGAGCACATGTCTTGGAGCGGCCTCAAACCAGCGTCAGCTGGTCATTAAAACTAAGGGGCTGCTAGCAAACTAGTATCACGTTACACAGAGTGTGTAGTGAGGATCTGGAAGGGGGGGTCAAAAAGCCCACAGCGTGTGTCTGCGGAGAGTGTCAGTGAAGAAATGGATCATTGTAGAAATGTGTGATGATAAAGCATATATCATATATTATCGTGACACCTCAGTGTTCTCCTGTTTTCTTACATACATTGTGACGTGTCTCCCTATCAGTCCAAAGTCTCTCACCTAACCAAATCCGTTCTCATACCTTGCACTGATGAGGGGCAATAACCCTAAACACTGTGTCTGCAAATTGAGATTCTGATTAGTCATATTGTAAGGCTCGTTAAGGTGTCGATAGTGACTTGCAGGATCGCTGCCCCAACAGGTGGAGCTATAGATTTCAAGTCCTCTTCGTCTCTGAAAAGGCAATTTGCTTGTAGGCAGAGACTTGTAGCTGAGCAGGCTGGAGAGGAGCCCCCTAGTGGCCATAGCTCTGTGTAATCGATGCTGTATTTCTGCAGTGTTTAAAGTATAACCTTTTTGCAATGAGGGAGCCTCCCTATTTCATATGCATTACGACAAGATCCATTAATTTTTTTGCATTTTCCTTGCTTACATTATCTCCAGTGGATTTTTTGGACTTGCGTTCATCCATTTGTGACAATCGATTGGTTGCTAGTCCAACGGTCTTCTCCATTTTAACAGTTTCCATCCCTCATCGTTAAAACAAACGGGGGCCAATTTTTGAGGACATTAAGGATTTTCAACATCGAACCTTAGCCCTTACGAAACACTAAACATGTGTTTTATCCCAAATAAGTACGAATCTCCAGAACTTACCCGAGCTAAACATAGTACTCGACCGACCCTCTTACCACTGCGCATCCGTAAACCCGATGATTTATTACTGAGGTTAAGAACAAATAGGTGGATTTGGTAAGATATGGTGACCATTGGAAAATCCCTTTTATTGGACTCGCGGATTTCCCCCTTGATCTCTGAAGACCCACTGCTGACTGTCATAGGACAGTGGTGGTCACTGAGTGGTGGCATACGCCTTAGGGGTCATTTACTTGTCGTAATGGCAATATTTGTCATTATGTTCATCTTATTCTTTTATTAATCTTGAAGATTCCAAGGAATAGAAATAAAAACCTACATTAATTGTCAAACAGCAATGTCAGAGATGTGAAGAACTTGAAAGGCTTATCCAGAAGCATGTCTCTATCTTTCTTTGGCGCACATGGATCAGATTAATGGCAAGAGCCTCACTTCAGTGGCCGCTCATTTCTTATCTCCGGGTTATGAATTAGATATGCTTTATACCTAACTCGGATACATACGGTATGTAAGTTGGAACAGGATCGGGGAAAAAAAAAAAAAAGAATTCCTGACCAGCCCACCACCCACCATCCAGTCCTCTTCTTTCCATCGTCAATCGCGTTGCATCTCCAGCCTCTTCACTGTAGGCCAGGATGTCCAGCCGTGTACAGGTCTCACGAATTACTGCCCATCATAAGGTCATGATGTTAACGTCGTGACCTTATGATGTGCACGGGCCTGTGCAAGGCCAGAAGCCTTCAAGATGCAGAGCTCGACAGCAGAAAGAAGAGGACAGGATGGCCTGCAGCACGGCCCCAGGAGAGGCAAGTATGTTTTTCTTTCTTAACCAGGACCTCTTTGGTTGCTCCAATGCTCTCGGTATGGTCCTTTTTCCTACATCGGGCAAGCTACATCTGCCGTCTCTTCACCATAGACCAGGACTCAACAGTCCGCAGCTTCCTAGATTGTGAGGAAGACGTGAATTTATGGCGAGCAGGGAGCTCCAGCCGCCTATAAGCAGAAAGAAGAGGACCGGAAAGGTCAGCGGTGAGGCAAGTAGGTTAGGTGTTTGGGGTTTTTTTTTTTAGAACATCTGAGGCTGGTAAATACGGGCTGCACATAAGATGGATGTCTGTAAGTCGGGGAGTCCCTGCAGCAGGAGCTCCAAGTGTTTGGCTTAGAGAGGGTCTGTTTGGACGTCAGAGGCGGTGATCTGCACAGCAGGGAGCCGGGTGTTACATGCTGAATCTAGATGATTTACACATTAAATTCATTATTATAATTTCTCAGTGCATACGTCCTTTATATATGTCGCGTCACAACACAGTTACACATATGCCGACCTGCCTCCGAAGCCATCAGCACAATAACAATTGGTTAGTCAATTGTCAATCAGGTTTATATAATGACACTGCTATGTTTTCATCATAACCCCTGATGAAGCCATACTCACGTGGCGAAACATATATGGATGGCTGTAGAATCTCTCATCCGAGAGAATCAGTAGGATTATGCAACTGACACTCTAATCAGAGTGTGATCGGATTCTCTCAGATGTGGAAAAGATGGAAAAAAAAAAAGTATCTTGTGAAGCTACAGAAATCAGACAACAGTCAGATGTCATCCGAGTGCAGTCCGATATTCTCCATGGACTCATTAACTTGCATGGTCAGACGTCAGATCAAACTCGGGCATGCAATTTTTGTCCTCGGACATGTGCGCAGCCTCATACCCTAACATTGGTCTGGGTGCGAGATGATGTTTTGTCTGATTCCACTTGGACAGCAAATACACTCGTCTGCACCTGCCCCTAAATCTCATAAATTCCTTGAGGTGGTCAGTATGTAAATAGCCTCTTCGGTGAGGAAGAGGGCTTGATCTCTGGTGTCATGTACTGGATGTAGTAATCCTAAAAGTCAATATCGACCCTTTATTGAGCCATTCCACAAGACTTAGGATAAAAGCCAAACCAGAGTCTCAATATGCAGACACACGTTTCAGGGTTTGCCCCTCCTCAGTGCAAAGCATGAGATCTGATTTGGCTAGGGGAGAGGCCTCTGATTGGGATCTACAGGGGAACCTTTCTCCTTGAGGAGAGTGCCAAGCTGGCGTAAGGAGACTTATAGGCCATGCAAAGCTGCTCGGTGAAGAGAATTTGAGGTAGTCAGATCAGCAGTACCTGCGACCCCTGAGATACACCTCTTGTGTAGGTATCCTGATGAGGCTTACAGTAGTTACAAGTCATGCTTCTATATGGCTCCTCTAGACTCTTTGCCGAGTGCATAAAATCGTAGCGATGAGATGATCGGATCAGTGTGGTGAAAATGTACAAAAACAGAAAGGGCACTAAAAAAAATTCACAAAGTCGTGCATTTATGTACATTTTGCCAACCAGCTCTCTCTCTCTCAACTGCACAGATTCTGAGGCAATATCTTAAAAACAATTAAAGGATGAAGAAGGAGCCCAAATACAAGGCTTTAAGAATAAAATCCGGCATTTATTACGGATCGGTAAAACATTCCCTACACGAGGCTGAGATATAGGTGCGGTATCTGGATTCTATTTACTATACGTATTCTGAATGTAACAGTACTATTTCACAACTTCTCAACGAAACTATTAACCCCTTCACCCCCAAGGCTGGTTTGCACGTTAATGACCGGGCCAATTTTTACAATTCTGACCACTGTCTCTTTATGAGGTTATAACTCTGGAACGCTTCAACGGATCTTCGCGATTCTGAGATGTTTTCTCGTGACACATTGTGCTTCATGATAGTGGTAAAATTTCTTCGATATAACTTGCGTTTATTTTTGAAAAAAACGCAAATATGGCGAAAATTTTGAAAATTTTGCAATTTTCAAACTTTGTATTTTTATTCCCTTAAAACAGAGAAATATGTCACACAAAATAGTTAATAAATAACATTTCCCACATGTCTACTTTACATCAGCACAATTTTGGAACCAAAATTTTTTTTTGTTAGGAAATTATAAGGGTTAAAAGTTGACCAGCGATTTCTAATTTTTACAACAAAATTTACAAAGCCATTTTTTTTAGGGACCACTTCATATTTTAAGTCACTTTGAGGGGTCTATATAGCAGAAAATACCCAAAAGTGACACCGTTCTAAAAACTGCACCCCTCAAGGTACTCAAAACCACATTCAAAACTTTTATTAACCCTTCAGGTGCTTCACAAGAGCTGAAGCAACGTGGAAGGAAAAAATGAATATTTAACTTTTTAGCCACAAAAATGATCTTTACAAACTTTTTTTTATTTTCACAAGGGTAAAAGAAGAAAATGGACAGATAAAGTTGTTGTGCAATTTCTCCTGAGTACGCCAATACCCAATATGTGGGGGAAAACCACTGTTTGGGCACACGGCAGAGCTCGTAAGGGAAGGAGCGCTGTTTGACTTTTTCAAACTAAAATTGGCTGGAATTGACATTGGACGCCATGTCGCGTTTGCAGAGCCCCTGATGCGCCTAAACAGTGGAAACCCTTCATAAGTGACACCATTTTGGAAACTAGACCCCCTAAGGAACTTATCTAGATCTGTTGTGAGCACTTTGAACCCCAAAGTGTTTCACAAAAGTTTATAATGCCTGGGTGTGAAAAAAAAACAAAACAATTTTCCACAAAAATTATTTTTTAGTCCTAAATTTTTGATTTTTCCCAAGGAAATTGGACCCCAAAAGTTGTTGTCCAATTTGTCCTGAGTACGCTGATACCCCATATGTGGGGTGGGGCACTGTTTGGGCGCAGGGCTTGGAAAGAAAGTAGTAACGTTTTGGAATGCAGACGTTGATGGGGTCATGTTCCGTTTGCAGTGCCCCAGATGAGCCTAAACAGTGGAAACCTCCCACAAGTGACCCCATTTTGGAAACTAGACCCCCTAAGGAACTTATCTAGATCTTTGGTGAGCACTTTGAACCCCAAGTGCTTTTCACAAGTTTATAATGCCCGGGCATGAAAATAAAAAATCCTATTTTTTTCCCACAAAAATTATCTTTTAGTCACTAATTTTTTATGTTCCCAAGGGTAACAGGAGAAATTGGACCACAAAAGTTGTTGTCCAATTTGTCCTGAGTACGCTGATACCCCATATGTGGGGGGGAACCACAGTTTGGGTGCACGGCAGAGCTCGGTATGGAAGGAGCACCATTTGACTTTTTCCAACCAAAATTGGCTGGAATTGAGATTGGACGCCATGTTGCATTTGGAGAGCCACTGATGTGCCTAAACAGTGGAAACCACCCACAAGTGACCCCATTTGGGAAACTAGACCCCCTAAGGAACTTATCTAGATCTTTGGTGAGCAATTTGAACCCCCAAGTGCTTCACACAAGTTTATAACATAGAGCCGTAAAATTAAAAAATCATATTTTTTCCACAAAAATGATCTTTTCACCCCAATTTTTATTTTCCCAAGGGTAACAAGACCCCAAAAGTTATTGTGCAATTTGTCCTGAGTACGCTGATACCCCATATGTGGGGGTAAACCACTGTTTGGGTGCATGACAGAGTTTGGAAGGGAAGGAGCGCCGTTTGACTTTTTCAATGCAGAATTGGCTGGATGCCATGTCGTGTTTGGAGAGCTCCTGATCTGCCTAAACAGTGGAAACCCCCGACAAATGACACCATTTTGGAAACTAGACCCCTCAAGGAACTTATCTAGATGTGTGGTGAGCACTTTGAACCCCGAAGTGCTTCACAGAAGTTTATAACATACAGCCGTAAAATAAAAAATCTTTTTTTTTTTTTTTTTTTTTTACTAAAATGATTTTTTCGCCCCCAATGTTTTATTTTCACAAGGATAACAGGAGAAATTGGACCCCAAAAGTTGTTGTCCAATTTGTGCTGATACGCTTATACCCAATATGTGGGAAAAAACTACTGTATTGTCACACGTTGGGGCTCGGAAGGGAAGTAGTGACGTTTTGGATTGCAGACTTTGATGGAATGGTTTGGGGGCGTCATGTCGCATTTGGAGAGCCCCTGATGCGCCTAAACAGTGGAAACCCCCCACAAGTGACCCCATTTTGGAAAATAGACCCCACAAGGAACTTATCTAGATGTGTGGTGAGCACTTTGAACCCCAAAGTGCTTCACAGAAGTTTATAATGTACAGCCGTAAAAATAAAAAATCCTTTTTTTTTTTTACAAAAATGATTTTTTTGCCCCCAATATTTTATTTTCACAAGGATAACAGGAGAAATTGGACCCCAAAAGTTGTTGTCCAATTTGTCCTGAGTACGCTGATACCCAATATGTGGGCGAAAACTACTGTATGGGTACACGTTGGGGCTCGGAAGGGAAGTAGTGACGTTTTGGATTGCAGACTTTGATGGAATGGTCTGGGGGCGTCATGTCGCATTTGGAGAGCACCTGATGCGCCTAAACAGTGGAAACCCCCACAAGTGACCCCATTTTGGAAAATAGACCCCACAAGGAACTTATCTAGATGTGTGGTGAGCGCTATGAAGCCCCAAGTGATTCACAGAAGTTTATAACGTACAGCCGTAAAAACAAAAAAATCATTTTTTTTTACAAAAATGATATTTTCGCCCCCCGTTTTTTATTTTCCCAAGGGTAACAGAAGAAATAGGACAAATTGCACGGGGTCCAGAGTACGCTGATACCCCATATGTGGGGGTAAACTACTGTTTGGGCGCATGGCAGAGCTCAGAAGAGAAGGAGCACCGTTTGACTTTTTCAACGCAGAATTGGCTGGAATTGAGATCAGACGCCATGTCACATTTGGAGAGCCCCTGATGTGCCTAAACAGCGGAAACCCCCCAATTCTAACTCCAACCCTAAGCCCAACACACCCCTAAAAGTAGTCCCAACCCTAACCACAAACCTAACCCTAACACACCCCTAACCCTAACACACCCCTAACCCTAATCCTAACTTTAGCGCCAACCCTAACCCTAACTTTAGCCGCAACCCTAACCCTAATGGGAAAATGGAAATAAATACATTTTTTTAATTTTATTATTTTTCCCTAACTAAGGGGGTGATAAAGGGGGTTTGATTTACTATTTATAGCGGGTTTTTATGATTGGCAGCTGTCACGCGAAAAGACGCTTTTTATTGCAAAAAATTGTTTTTGCATCACCACATTTTGAGAGCTATAATTTTTGCATATTTTGGCCCACAGAGTCATGTGAGGTCTTATTTTTTGCGGGACGAGTTGACGTTTTTATTGGTACCATTTTTGAGCACATGACATTTTTTGATCGCTTTTTATTTTGATTTTTGGGAGGTTAGAATGAACAAAAATCAGCAATTCATGAATTTCTTTTGGGGAGGCGTTTATACCGTTCCGCGTGTGGTAAAATTGATAAAGCAGTTTTATTCATCGGGTCAGTACGATTACAGCGATACCTCATTTATATCATTTTTTTATGTTTTGGCGCTTTTATAGAATAAAAACAATTTTATATAAAAAATTATTATTTTTGCATCGCTTTATTCTGCGAGCTATAACTTTTATTTTTTCGCTGATGATGCTGTATGGCGGCTCATTTTTTGCGGGACAAGATGACGTTTTCAGCGTTACCATGTTTATTTATATCGGTCTTTTTGATCGCGTGTTATTCCACTTTTTGTTCGGCGGTATGATGATAAAGCATTGATTTTTTGCTGTTTTTTTTTTTTTAAGGGGTTCACTAAAGGGGTTAACTAGTAGGACAGTTTTATAGGGGGTGCGTTACGGACGCGGCGATACCAAATATGTGTACTTTTATTGTTTTGGTTTTTTTATTTACAGGAATAAATTAATTTATTGGGGAATATATTTTTTTTTTTTTTTTGGAATTTTTTTTTACACTTTTTATTTTTTAACTTTTATACTTTGTCCCAGGTTGGGACATCACTATGTAGGGTGAGATCGCTGGTGTGACAGTGTGCACAGCACTCTGTCACACCAGCGATCGCTCTGGCAGTGCTGCAGGCTTCTCAGTGCCTGCTCTCAGTAGGCACTGAGTAAGCCGCCTCCCTGCAGGACCCGGCGGCCATCTTGGATCCGGGTCCTTGGAGGGAGGAAGGCCTCAGAACAGCGCAATCACATCGCGCTGTTCTGAGGGTCTCAGGGGAGTGTGCAGGGAGCCCCCTCCCTGCGCGATGCTCCCCTGTGCCCCTGGTACACCGCGATCATGTTTGATCGCGGTGTGCCAGGGGTTAATGTGCCGGGAGCGGTCCGTGACCGCTCCTGACACACAGTCCCGGGAGCGCAGCTGATCGCCTATCGTACTATTCCATCCATGGGAATGAGGTCCAGGGTCACATGGACGGAATATTACGTCCAATGGAATAAAGGGGTTAAAAACGAAGAAAACGGCTACATGTAAATGTGAGTCTTCCGATGTGCCGTAAGAAGTGACTTTTTGTTAAAACATATTCCACATATACTACATGTAAACAGCTCCTTCCCTGTGTGAGTTCTTTGATGCCTAAGAAGATTTATTTTCTGGAAAAAGCTCATCCCACATTCTGGGCATGAGTACGGCTTCTCCCCTGTGTGAATTTTTTGATGAGTAACGAGATTTGATTTCTGGCTAAAATATTTCCCACATTCTGAACATGGGAACGGCCTCTCCCCTGTGTGTGTTCTTTGGTGGTTCAACAGATAATATTTGCTTGTTAAACGTTTCCCACATTCTGGACATGAAAATACTTTTGTTTTATGAGTTTTTCTATGTTCAGTTAGACTTGACATTTGGCCAAAATGTCTTCCACATTCAGAACATGTAAAAGACTTAGCTCTCGTGTGAATTTTTTGATGTTTAACCAGAAGTGATTTGTGGGTGAAAAATGTGTCACATTGTGAACACGAGTACGGCTTCTCCTGTCTGTGAATTCGTTTATGTCTATCTAAGGCAGATTTCCAAGTAAAACATTTCCCACATTGTGGACATGAATATGACTTCTCCCGTGAGTGACTTTGTGAATGACTGATAAGAGCGGATATCCACTTAAAACATTTCCCACACTCAGGACAGGGATACGGCTTTCTTCTCTATGTGAGTTTTCACATGACTGATAAGACCTGCTTTTGTGATAAAATACTTGTTGCACTCTGTACAATAAAAAGGCTTCTCCCCTGTCTGAGCTCTTTCCTGTTGAACACCCCTTACAGGACTTAGATTTTGTTCAACCAATTGCTGAGAATTAGTAGACAGGACGTGTGCAGAAGGATCAAATGACCAATCTTGGATGTGAAGGGGTGATTGTATATCTGAGATAATGGGAACCCCTTCATACATACGAGGTATGACACCATAATCATCAGCGTTAAAATCTGAAGACAGCCAAAGTTCCTCTGACTTCCCAGGAAAATAATAATCTGCAAAATAAAAGTGATTTCATTTTTCTTAAAGAATGTAACAACAAACCTATATTTCTACTTTAAAACTTTTATAAAGTTTCATTTTTCAGAATGCTGGTCAAATCTTTTTAAGTAAATGCACTTTTGCATGGTAGGTCAGAGGGGAGGAGCTGCATGGTAGGTCAGAGGGGAGGAGCTGCATGGTAGGTCAGAGGGGAGGAGCTGCATGGTAGGTCAGAGGGGAGGAGCTGCATGGTGGGTCAGAGGGGAGGGAATGCATGGTCGGTCAGAGGTGAGGAGCTGCATGATAGGTCAGAGGGAGGAGCTACATGGTAGGTCAGAGGGGAGGAGCTGCATGGTAGGTCAGAGGGGAGGAGCTAAATGGTAGGTCAGAGGGGAGGGAATGCATGGTCAGTCAGAGGTGAGGAGCTGCATGATAGGTGAGGGGAGGAGCTGCATGGCAGGTCAGGGGAGAAGCTGCATGGTAGGTCAGAGGGAGGAGATGCATGGTAGTTCAGAGGGGAGGGATGCATGGTAGGTCAGAGGTGAGGAGCTGCATGGTAGATCAGAGGTGAGGAGTAGTGTTGAGCGATACGATACTGCAAATATCGGGTATCGGCCGATATTGGCTCTATCGGACTTTTGATTCCGAATACCGATATTTTCGTCATATCGAATACCGGAATCGGATTTGTCACTGTCACTGTCTGTGTCCGTCGGTCGGGTCTGTCACTGTCAGTGTCCGTCGGTCGGGTCTGTCAGGAGTCAGCGGCACTTACCTGGCAGAAGATCTCCGGCGGTCACGTCCTGGACTGCTTCATGGCCGCCATCCTCTTCTCCCCGGCGGTCACATGCAGTTTCTCGCGATAACTGCAGTGACTGCTGGGTAATCGCGGCCGTAAAGCAGTCAGTCCGATGACGTCACCGCCGGGGAAGCAGGTAATCAGCTGTGCTGCGCCGGGATGTCAGGCTCTGCCTGTCATTGCGATGTAGCAGAGCTGGATCGTCGTGGGACTGTCGTTACTATGGACTGCGTCGGACAGGTGGTATACTGTTGGTTTTGTTTTTTTTCTTTTTTTACAGGAGATCGATGGCGTCGCAGGAATGAGAGTACAATAAAAGAAATGAAAACTGTGTTGTCTCTTTTATTTCATTAAAAGACTTTTTTCTTGCTTTGTCTTTTTTTTATGCATTTAATAACTTTGGGATTAATAATGGATCGGTGTCTTATTGACACCTCTCCATTATTAACCGGGCTTATTGTCACCGTGCAATCAACGGTGACATTAACCCCTTATTACCCCGCTTGCCACCGCTACAGGGCAGTGGGAAGAGCCGGGTAAAGTGCCACAATTGGCACATCTTTTGATGCGCCAAATGTGGGGCTGCTGTAGCCTGGTATTATCAGGCTGTTGAGGGCCAAAATCCATGGGCCTTGACAGTCTTTTAATACCAGGCCGCAGCAGTCTGCATTTTACTTGGCTGGTTAACAAAAATAGGGGGACCCCTACGCCGTTTTTTTTTTTTCGAGGGGATCCCCTATTTTGTTAACCAGCCAAGATATGCAGACTGCTGTAGCCTGGTATTATCAGGCTGGCAAGGTCCATGGATATTGGATCCTTACCAGCCTGAAAAACCAGGCCTCAGCGGTCTGCTTCATCTGGCTGGTTAACAAAAATAGGGGGGACCCCACGCCAATTTTTTTCGAGGGGATCCCCTATTTTTGTTAATCAGCCAAGATATGCAGACTGCTGTGGCCTGGTATTATCAGGCTGGCAAGGTCCATGGATCTTGGCTCCTTAACAGCCTGAAAATCCAGGCCTCAGCGGTCTGCTTCATCTGGCTGGTTAACAAAAATAGGGGGGACCCCATGCCAATTTTTTTCGAGGGGATCCCCTATTTTTGTTAACCAGTTCCCTCTGACGTCACTGATTGTGTCCCTGGCTGACCTGAAGTGAAAGTGGAAAGCAATCAATTAAGCTTTCCACTTCCTCTCCTGTCAGCCAGGAGAGGAACTCATTCATTTGGGGTTTACTGTGAGGCTGCAGCATTAGCTGCGGTCCCTGCAGTAAACATTAACCCTTTCTGAAGGATTACACCGTGGGACCTGACTGTGCATCGGATTGGTAAGAATAATTTTGCTTTATTATTTTATTTTTATTACAGGAAATGGTTTTAGCAGGTAAATAAAATATGGTCAAAAACTGTGTGATTATTTCATTAAACTTCTTTTTTATTAAAGTGTGTGTGTTTGATTTTTCTTTCATACAATAGGATTAATAATTGATAGTTGTCTGATTGACAGCTCTCAATTATTAACCTGGCTTAAAGTGACCTTTCAATTGCAAGGTCATTTTAACCCCTTATTAACCCATTCGCCACCGCTACAGGGCAATGGGAATAGACGGGCAAAGTGCCAGAAAGGGCAAATCTAATTAGAGATTTGCCCTTTCTGGGGTGTCTGGGGGCAGATGTTAGTAGCCGGGGGGGCCAAAAATAATGGTCCCTCTCTGGGCTATTATTATCTGCCCCCACTCACTGGCTTTGTCTGTCTGGTTGCGAAAATAGGGCGGGAGCACACGCATTTTTTTTCAGCAATTTTACACCTCATATATATATATATAACATGTCATTGAATTTGTGACACATATATATATATTTTATATTTATAGTTCATACACTTCTACATAGTATAATAGCCACTAATTCAATTGCCGGCTTTTGTGAAAATGCAGAACCCGACATAAAATGACACTTGGTTTACATAGAGTTAACCATGTCTTTTCATGTAGTTTGATATCTGATTTGCACAAACAATTACATGAGTGTAAGTGTGCAAAATTTCACACCTGTAGGGGTTAATTAAAGGTGTAAATTCGTAGCAAAAAAGTCCGTTTTTTTTACAACGAATTTACACCTTTAATTAACCCCTACAGGTGTGAAATTTTGCACACATAGACTGATGTAATTGTTTGTGCAAATCAGATTGCAAACGACATGAAAAGACATGGTTAACCCTATGTACACCAAGTGTCATTTCATGTCGGGTGCTTCTGTCTTTTCACAGAAGCCGGCTTTACCCGGCAATTGAATCAGAGGATATTTTACTATGTAGAAGTGTATAAACTATACATATATGTATATATATATGTCACAATGACATGTATATATATATATAATGTATTCTATGTGTGTATATTTAGTGTTTACAACGAAAGAAAGGGTTTTTTTAGTTGCGATATTTTGTTCCCATAGACTTACATTGGACTTCCGGTATCGGAATCGGGTATCGCCGATATTTAGTGATATCGGCGATACAATTTCGATACGATATTTTTAGATATCGAGCAATATCGCTCAACACTAGTGAGGAGCTGCATGATAGGTCAGAGGGGAGGAGCTAGATGGTAGGTCAGAGGGGAGGAGCTGCATGGTAGGTCAGAGGGGAGGAGCTGCATGGTAGGTCAGAGGGGAAGAGCTGCATGGTAGGTCAGAGGGGAGGGGATACATGGTAGGTCAGAGGTGAGGAGCTGCATGATAGGTCAGAGGGGAGAAGCTACATGGTAGGTCAGAGGGGAGGGGCTGCATGATAGGTCAGAAGGGAGGAGCTGCCTAGTAGGTCAGAGGGGAAGGGATGCATGATAGGTCAGAGGGAAGGGGCTGCATAAGTCAGAGGGGAGGAGCTGCATGACAGATCAGAGGGGGAGCTGCATGATATCTCAGAGGGGAGGAGCTGTATAGTAGGTCAGAGGAGCTGCATAATAGGTCAGAAGGGAGGAGCTGCATTATAGGTAAGAGTGGAGGAGCTTCATGGTAGATCAGAGGGGCAGAGCTGCATGGTAGGTCAGAGGGGAGGGGATGCATGGTAGGTCAGAGTTGAGGAGCTGCATAATAGGTCAGAGGGGAGGAGCTGCATGATAGGTCAGAGGGGCAGAGCTGCATGGTAGGTCAGAATGAAGGGGATGCATGGTAGGTCAGAGGTGAGGAGCTGCATGATAGGTCAGAGGGGAGAAGCTACATGGTAGGTCAGAGGGGAGGGTGTTGTGAATGTTTTGGAGACGACTTCGGAGCTGAAGCTCCCTCTGGTGGTTGCTGAGGGTATTGAACCTATGTTGAACACCAAGAGTCCTACACCTGCAGAAAATGAGTGGTTGTCAGGTGGTACTGACTGGCCTGATATAACTGAGCTGACCTCCCATGATCCTCACCGGTGATCAATTGTTCTTCCTGGTCTAGGTTGGAATTCAGCTTGCTTTCCTGCTGTCTCCTGCTTGCTTTCAGATAAGTCTCTTTCAGTTTTTTTTACTGTGGTTTGAATTCCTTGCTTTTTGCTGCATTGCTTTTTGTCTTCAGCCAGGTCCCCTTTGGGGGTTTTGGCTGGTCTCCGTTCGTTTTTTGTATTTGTTCATTTGCTCAGTTCTTATGATATTTTTCTGCTGGGTAGCTACGTGTCCACACCAGAGATCTGATATAGGTGGTCGAGACCGTGTGGTCTCAGTATTTTTGGATTCAGAAGTGTTGGAGTTTTTCCTAGGGTTTTTTTGGGTTGCAGACAGTATTCTCTCCTTTGCTGTCCTATCTAGACAGTTTTGGGCCCCAGCGTTTGCTCAATCTATTTTCTGTCTGTGTTCGTATTTTCATCTTGTCAAACCGCCATTATATGTCTGGGGGCTTCCTATTTTTTTGGGGTCTACTCCGGGGCAGTTAGCTTTCCTCTTTCCATCTTCAGGGATAGCTATCTCTCCAGCTGTGACGAGGCGTCTAGGGCACCGTAGGAACGTCCCACGGCTACTTCTAGTTGTGCGGTTAGTTTAGGGGTCTGCAACCTATAAATTTCCAACCTCTCTGGTGTTTGGCTGCCTATGCATTTTTTTACTCCTGCCTCCTCAGCTACGTAAACATAACAGGAGGAGCTGCATGGTAGGTCAGAGGGGAGGAGCTGCATAATAGGTCAGCGGGGAGGAGCTGCATGATAGGTCAGAGGGGCAGAGCTGCATGGTAGGTCAGAGGGGAGGAGCTTCATGGTAGATCAGAGGGGAGGAGCTGCATATTAGGTCAGAGTAGGTAAAAGGGGAAGGGCTGCATGATAGGTAAGAGGAGAGGAGCTGCATGTTAAGTCAGGAGATGGAGCTGTATGATATGTCAAAGGGGAGGAACTACATGGTAGGTCAGAGGGAAGGAGCTGCATGGTAGGTCAGATGAGAGGAGCTGCATGGTAGGTCAGAGGGGAGGGCCTGCATGATAAGTCAGAGGAGGAGCTGCATGATAGGTCAGAGGGGAGGGGCTGTACGGTAAGTCAGAGGGAAGGGGCTGCATGATAGGTCAGAGTGGAGGGGCTGCATGATAGGTCAGAGGGAAGGAGCCGCATGGTAGGTCAGAGGGGAGGGGCTGCATTATAGGTCAGAGGGGTGGGGCTGCATGGTAGGTCAGAGGGGAGGAGATGTATGATAGGTCAGAGGGGAGGATCTGCATGGTCATGTAGACAACAGCCATGGTTGCTGATGCTACAGAAAATGTCAGGTTTTGTCTGATGTCCATGGGCATTTATAGCTTTTAAGGTTGAATGTAGACATAAGACCAACCTAACATGTTGATCCAGAGGAGGGCACAAACACCATGAGGCGGATGCTAATTGCCCCACATTAGTGACATTAGTGGAAAGATTCCGTCCAGGATAGTCCCCCGGATCAACGTCCCGTCACAGAATTTAGTACCATAACCTGTCATATTATATCATACAAGAAGGCGTCCAGACCTCCTGGTATTGGCCTTTAGTGAATCACTGGTAAAGTCAGGCCCTGTCTGCGGCACAAGCTGCTCAGACCAGAAAACTAACAAAGTGTAAAAAAAAAAAGGTTCTTAAAAAATACAAAAAACCGAATGCCCCCTTTTCCTCAGTTAACAAAAATAAAATGTAAAAAAAGAGAAGAGAAGAGAATACATACCTGGAATCACAGCGTCCGGAAAAGTCCAATCTAGGACACAAGATGAATGAACCTGATTTGTAAATTCTGTAAACAGGAAAAAAACACAAGTAAAATGAAAACGGTTTTTTGATTGTGGCAAAAGCACAAAAGAAGAAATCAGCAGTGATGTAAACATTGTATGTACCACAAAACTGCAAAAACAACTAAAACAAAATGAAAAAATATGGGTCTGGCAGAAAAAAAAAATATTTTTTATCTACAAAGTTTTGATTTTTTTAAGCAAATAAAATAGTAAAAAAGAAAAGTGTTTGTTATCACAGTAATGGTAATAAAATAAAAACCAATGGTGGGAATGTGGGATTTTTTTACCATTCTCCCTTACTCTACATGGAGTATATCACAAACACAGCAAAAAAAAGATATATAAAAATGTTACTGCTATTTGCAAATGAAAGTGACAAAATGAGAACTAAAGAGAAAGGGCAAGACCCCAAAAAAGGGAACGGTGCGGGTGGAGGCCACAGATAACGCCTGTCCGATTCTCCTTCCTGACTGATTCCCCCACAAAGGGAAAATGTGTAAACAGTAAAGTGTATTTAGTCTATTACCTGGTGATGTGCGGGGCCGGAGCTCCTCCATCATCACCTCCTGGTACCGATCCTTGTGTCCTTCTAGATACTCCCACTCCTCCATGGAAAATAGACGGTGACTCCTGAACCTTATAGAACCGACACACACAATGATACCGTCATCACCCGAATCCTCCAGTGCTGTCCTGTATAATGTCCCAGCATCACCTCTCCGACACCATTCAATGCATACCTCCTCATCACCCAGAATCCTCCAGTGCTGTCCTGTATAATGTCCCAGCATTCCCAGCAGGTCACCTCTCCAGTCAGCAGCTCAATCATCTTGTTGGCGAGTTCTAGGATCTTCTGTCATTGATGTCTTCATGTATCCGGGGGTGAGGTGGAGGCCCCGGGATTGGGCTCAGGGTTCCTCCCCGTCCTTCAGACACAGGGGCCTGACAGCGATCACTAGAGGTCTTCACTACTGTGTAATCCTGAGTGTGGAGAATTAATAATATCACTACAGACATCTCCAGAGCCCATCACCTCTCCGTCATATCCCCTGTTATTCCCATAGATAATGAGGTCATGTGATGACATCAGAGCCTCTCACCTCTCCGGTCATATCCCCTGTTATTCCCATAGATAATGAGGTCATGTGATGACATCAGAGCCTCTCACCTCTCCGGTCATATCCCCGTTATTCCCATAGATAATGAGGTCATGTGATGACATCAGAGCCTCTCACCTCTCCGGTCATATCCCCTGTTATTCCCATAGATAATGAGGTCATGTGATGACATCAGAGCCTCTCACCTCTCCGGTCATATCCCCTTATTCCCATAGATAATGAGGTCATGTGATGACATCAGAACCTCTCACCTCTCCGGTCATATCCCCTGTTATTCCCATAGATAATGAGGTCATGTGATGACATCAGAGCCTCTCACCTCTCCGGTCATATCCCGTTATTCCCTTAGATAATGAGGTCATGTGATGACATCAGAGCCTCTCACCTCTCCGGTCATATCCCTGTTATTCCCATAGATAATGAGGTCATGTGATGACATCAGAGCCTCTCACCTCTCCGGTCATATCCCGTTATTCCCATAGATAATGAGGTCATGTGATGACATCAGAGCCTCTCACCTCTCCGGTCATATCCCGTTATTCCATAGATAATGAGGTCATGTGATGACATCAGAGCCTCTCACCTCTCCGGTCATATCCCGTTATTCCCATAGATAATGAGTCATGTGATGACATCAGAGCCTCTCACCTCTCCGGTCATATCCCGTTATTCCCATAGATAATGAGTCATGTGATGACATCAGAGCCTCTCACCTCTCCGGTCATATCCCGTTATTCCCATAGATAATGAGGTCATGTGATGACATCAGAGCCTCTCACCTCTCCGGTCATATCCCGTTATTCCCATAGATAATGAGTCATGTGATGACATCAGAGCCTCTCACCTCTCCGGTCATATCCCGTTATTCCCATAGATAATGAGTCATGTGATGACATCAGAGCCTCTCACCTCTCCGGTCATATCCCGTTATTCCCATAGATAATGAGGTCATGTGATGACATCAGAGCCTCTCACCTCTCCGGTCATATCCCGTTTATTCCATAGATAATGAGTCATGTGATGACATCAAAGCCTCTCACCTCTCCGGTCATATCCCGTTATTCCCATAGATAATGAGGTCATGTGATGACATCAGAGCCTCTCACCTCTCCGATCATATCCCGTTATTCCCATAGATAATGAGGTCATGTGATGACATCAGAGCCTCTCACCTCTCCGGTCATATCCCCTGTTATTCCCATAGATAATGAGGTCATGTGATGACATCAGAGCCTCTCACCTCTCCGGTCATATCCCTGTTATTCCCATAGATAATGAGGTCATGTGATGACATCAGAGCCTCTCACCTCTCCGGTCATATCCCGTTATTCCCATAGATAATGAGGTCATGTGATGACATCAGAACCTCTCACCTCTCCGGTCATATCCCGTTATTCCCATAGATAATGAGGTCATGTGATGACATCAGAGCCTCTCACCTCTCCGGTCATATCCCTGTTATTCCCATAGATAATGAGGTCATGTGATGACATCAGAGCCTCTCACCTCTCCGGTCATATCCCGTTATTCCCATAGATAATGAGGTCATGTGATGACATCAGAACCTTTCACCTCTCCGGTCATATCCCGTTATTCACATAGATAATGAGGTCATGTGATGACATCAGAGCCTCTCACCTCTCCGGTCATATCCCGTTATTCCCATAGATAATGAGGTCATGTGATGACATCAGAGCCTCTCACCTCTCCGGTCATATCCCGTTATTCCCATAGATAATGAAGTCATGTGATGACATCAGAGCCTCTCACCTCTCCGGTCATATCCCGTTATTCCCATAGATAATGAAGTCATGTGATGACATCAGAGTTCTCACCTCTCTGGTCATATCCCCTGTTATTCCCATAGATAATGAGGTCATGTGATGACATCAGAGCCTCTCACCTCTCCGGTCATATCCCATTATTCCCATAGATAATGAGGTCATGTGATGACATCAGAGCCTCTCACCTCTCCGGTCATATCCCGTTATTCCCATAGATAATGAGGTCATGTGATGACATCAGAGCCTCTCACCTCTCCGGTAAGATGGAAGATTATCTCTAGGGCGAGGTTTAATATTTTCTCCACAATCTTGGACTTGTTCCTCTTCATTCTGAATTGAAAGAAGATGGAAAAAAATGAAAATGACACAAAACCCCATAGCAATGACATTTACTAAGGATAATAGGAGGAGATGCCGGTGCAGATGTCGTGTTCTCTCTAGAATAGATTGAGGAGTTTGACCCCTTCCTGTTGGATGATGTAATAGAAGGTTTAGTGAGGGACGCCTGTATTGTGTGGGCTCAGGAGCCTCGAACGCCCCAGTTGTCAATGACATCATAGTGTAATGCACATAAGATTCCCCAAAGTTGTGGGTATGATCTGCACTCGGCTCCACTCTCCAAAAAGTGCAGTCACTTATGGATTCCTTAAAAACAATGTGGTCACAAGTGGGAGAACACAAGGGAGAAACTCATCACCAAAGGGATTTTTTAAGTCAGCTTAGCTTATGTCTGTATTGTATTTTTTGTTTTGTTTACGCGCCAAATTTAAAGGGTTGTCCGGAGGAAACAAGTTGTTATACCAAGCGGTGGGGACCCGACCATTAGCACTCACAATGATCGACAGAAAGAATTTTACAAATTGAAGCAGCAGGTTGGATGTCGGACCCCCACTCTATTTACTTTCTGTTGGGTTGCCAGAAAGATACAGGCCCGTAGAGAATGAGTGTGGCGGAGATGGGGTACAGTGCACCGTGACCGCTCCACTATAGATGGACCCCCACCGATCAGTGAGTTATCACTTACCCTAAAACAGAGGAAACGATTCTGCATTTTCAGCTTTTTTTAAGTCACTTTTCTGTTTTGTCTCGTATTCATTACCATTTTTTGCACCAATTTTTTTTAAAAGGTTACAAACAGGCTTGTGGAGGAAATGGGGGAAGTGTAGGAAGTAAGGGAAGTGGGGGAGATTGAGGAAGTGAGGCAAGTGAAAAAGTTGGAGAAGTGAAAAAAGTTGGATGAAGTGGGACAAGTGGATGAAGTGGGACAAGTGGATTAAGTGGGGCAAGTGGATAAGTGGGCAAGTGGATTAAGTGGGGCAAGTGGATGAAGTGGGGTAAGTGGATTAAGTGGGGCAAGTGGATGAAGTGGGGCAAGTGGATGAAGTGGGGCAAGTGGATGAAGTGGGGCAAGTGGATGAAGTTGGGGCAAGTGGATGAAGTTGGGGCAAGTGGATGAAGTGGGCAAGTGGATGAAGTGGGCAAGTGGATGAATTGGGGCTAGTGGTTGAAGTGAGGCAAGTGGTTGAAGTGGGCAAGCGGATGAAGTGAGGGAAGTTGTTGAAGTGAGGCAAGTAGCTGAAATGGGGCAAGTGAATGAAGTGAGGGAAGTTGATGAAGTGAGTCAAATGATTTTAGGGAAGTGGTTGAAGTGAGGCTAGTGGTTGAAGTGGGGCAAGTGGTTGAAGTGGGGCAAATGGATGAAGTGGGGCAAGTGGATGAAATGGGTAAGTGGATGAAATGGGGCAAGTGGATGAAGTGAGGTAAGTGGTTGAAGTGAGGCAAATGGATGAAGTGAGGTAAGTGGTTGAAGTGAGGCAAGTGGATGAATTGGGGCTAGTGGTTGAAGTGAGGCAAGCGGATGAAGTGAGGGAAGTTGTTGAAGTGAGGCTAGTGGTTGAAGTGGGGCAAGTGGTTGAAGTGGGGCAAATGGATGAAGTGGGTAGTGGTGAAGGTAAGTGGATGAAATGGGGTAAGTGGATGAAATGAGGTAAGTGGATGAAGTGGGCAAGTGGAAGGAGGCAAGTGGTGAAAGGTGAGGCAAGTGGTTGAAGGGAGGCAAGTGGTTGAAGGGAGGCAAGTGGTTGAAGGGAGGCAAGTGGTGGAAGTGGGGCAAGTGGTTGAAGTGAGGAAAAATTTCTTCGATATGATTTTCGTTTTTTGAGAAAAAAAAGAAATTTGGCGAAAATTTTGCAATTTTCAAACTGGATGAAATGAGGCAAGTGGTTGAAGTGAGGCAAGTGGTTGAAGTAAGGCAAGTGGTTGAAGTAAGGCAAGTGGTTGAAGTAGGGCAAATGGTTAAAGTGGGGCAAGTGGTTGAAGTGCGGCAAGTGGTTGAAGTGGGGCAATTGGTTGAAGTGGGGCAAGTGGTTGAAGTGGGGCAAGTGGTTGAAGTGAGGCAAGCGGTTGAAGTGGGGCAAGCGGTTGAAGTGGGCAAGCGGTTGAAGTGGGCAAGCGGTTGAAGTGAGGCAAGCGGATGAAGTGAGGCAAGTGGATGAAGTGAGGCACACGGATGAAGTGGGGAAAGTGGATGAAGTGGGGCAAGTGGTTGAAGTGAGGTAAGGGGTTGAAGTGATGCAAGTGGTTGAAGTGGGGCAAGCGGTTGAAGTGGGGCAAGTGGTTGAAGTGAGGCAAGCGGATAAAGTGAGGCAAGAACTGAATGAAGTGAGGCAAGAACTGGATGAAGTGAGGAAAGAACTGGATAAAGTGAGGCAACTGGATGAAGTGAGGCAACTGGATGAAGTGAGGCAACTGGATGAAGTGAGGTGCAAGTGGATGAAGTGAAGCAAGTGGATGAAGTGAGGCAAGTGAATGAAGTGAGGCAAGTGAATGAAGTGAGGCAAGTGATTGAAGTGAGGCACGTGGATGAAGTGAGGCAAGTGGATGAAGTGAGGCACGTGGATGAAGTGAGACACGTGGATGAAGTGAGACACGTGGATGAAGTGAGGCAAGTGGATGAAGTGAGGCAAGTGCTTGAAGTGAGGCACGTGGATGAAGTGATTCAACTGGATGAAGTGAGGCAAGTGGATGAAGTGAGGCACGTGGATGAAGTGAGACACGTGGATGAAGTGAGGCAAGTGGATGAAGTGAGGCAAGTGCTTGAAGTGAGGCACGTGGATGAAGTGATTCAACTGGATGAAGTGAGGAATGTGGATGAAGTGTGGCAAGTGGATGAAGTGAGGCACGTGGATGAAGTGAGGCAAGATGAAGTGAGCAAGTGATGAAGTGAGGCAAGTGGATGAAGTGAGGCAAGTGGATAAAGTGAGGCAAGTGGATAAAGTGAGGCAAGTGGATGAAGTGAGGCAAGTGCTTGAAGTGAGGCAAGTGCTTGAAGTGAGGCACGTGGATGAAGTGAGGCAACTGGATGAAGTGAGGAACGTGGATGAAGTGAGGCAAGTGATCACAAAGATGAACAGAGGAAGAAAGCACATGGATAAGTGGAAAATACACGTGAAAATAGGCACGAGATCAAAGAAATTTTGAGCAGAACAAAAAATGGCCTAAAAAATAGAAATAGGGAAAATAGGAGCAAATTCAATAATGAATCAGGCCTGATATTTTTGGTAAAGTTACCCTCATCCTAAGGCAGGCAATCACAAGGCGCTGATGGGTGACCATGATGGCCGGTGGTCTGCTGAAGACCCCTGTGCCTGTCATTATGATCCTTATGTGAAAGCCAGACTGCAGCTGGTGTTCATATGAGACCGTGATTGTCACTATACATCGCAGTGCTCTAGTATTGCTGTGTATAGACCAAGCAATAGGACAATCGAGGATCGAGTCCCTTAACCCCTTTGAGACCTAGCCTGTTTTCACCTTAATGACCAGGCCAATATTTACAATTCTGACCACTGTCATTTTATGAGGTAATAACGCTGTACTGCTTCAACGGATCCTTGTAAATCTGAGACTGTTTACTTGAGACATTGTACTTTAAGATAGCGGTAAAATTTCTTCAATATGATTTTAGTTTATTTGAGAAAAAAACAGAAATTTGGCGAAAATTTCGCAATTTTCAAACTTTTAATTTTTATGCCTTTAAATCAGAGTCATATTGCACAAAATAGTTACTAAATAACATTTCCCACATGTCTACTTTACATCAGCACAATTTTGGAACCAAATTTTTTTTAGGAAGTTATAAGGGTTAAAAGTTGACCAGCGATTTCTCATTTTTTCAACAAATTTTACAAAACCATTTTTTTAGGGATCAACTCACATTTGAAGTCACTTTGAGGGGTCAATATGACAGAAAATACCCAAAAGTGACACCATTCTAAAAACGGCACCCCTCAAGGTACTCAAAACCACATTCAAAAAGTTTTTTTTAACCCTTCAGGTGCTTCACAGGAATTTTTGGAATGTGGAAGGAAAAAATAAACATTTACTTTTTATTTCACCAAAAATTTACTTTAGACCTAAATTTTTTTACTTTCGCAGGGATAACAGGAGAAAATGGACCATACATTTTGTTGTTCAATTTCTCATTAGCATGCCGATACCCCATATGTTAGTGAAACCTACTGTTTGGGCACACAGCAGGGCTCGGAAGGGAAGGAGCGCCATTTGACTTTTTGAATGTAAAATTTGCTGGAATAATTAACGGACGCCATGTCGGGTTTGGAGAGCCCCTGATGTGCCTAAACAGTGGAAACTCCCAACAAGTGACACCATTTTGGAACCTAGACGCCTTAAGGAACTTATTTAGATGTGTATTCAGCACCTTTAACCCACAGGTGTTTCACAGAAGTTTATAATGTAGAGCCGTGGAAATAAAAAATTCATATTTTTTCGAAATAAATCATTTTAGCTCCAAATTTTGCATTTACATAAGGAGAAATTGTGCCATAAAATTTGTTGTGCAATTTCTCCTTAGTATGCCAATACCCAATATGTGGAGGAAAACAACTGTTTGGGTGCACGACAGGGCTCGGAAGGGAAGGAGCGACATTTGACTTTTGGAATGCAAAATTTGATGGAATAATTAGCTTTCGCCATGTCGGGTTTGGAGTGCCCCTGATGTGCCTAAACAGTGGAAACCTCCTACAAGTGACACCATTTTGGAAACTAGACCCCTTTGGAACTTATCTAGAAGTGTATTGAGCACCTTGAACCCACAGGTGTTTCACAGTTTATAGTGTAGAGCCATGGAAATAAAATTTTAAAAAAAATCACATTTTTCCCATATAAACCTTTTTTAGCTCCATGATTTGCATTTTTGTAAGGGTAACAGGAGAAATTGCTCCATAAAATTTGTTGTGCAATTTCTCTTGAGCACGCTGATACCCCATATGTGGGGAAATACTGTTTGGGCGCACGGCAGGGCTTGGAAGGAGCGATATTTGACTTTTGGAATGCAAAATTAGATGGAATAATTAGCTGAGGCCATGTCGCGTTTGGAGAGCCCCTGATGTGCCTGAACAGTGGAAACCCCCCATAAATTACACCATTTTGGAAAGTAGATCCCTTATGGACCTTATCTAGACGTGTATTGAGCACCTTGAACCCCAGGTGCTTCACAGAAGTTTATAACGTTAAGCCGTGAAAATAAAAAAAAAAAACATTTTTCCTACAAAAATCTTTTTTAGCTATGAATTTTGTATTTTCACAAGGGCAAAAGGAGAAAATGGACCCCAAAGTTTGTTGTGCAATTTCTCCTGAGTTCATCGATACCCCATATGTGGTCAAAAACTGCTTTTCAGGAATAGTCCAAAGCTCAGAAGGGAAGGAGCGCCATATTACAGTGTAGATTTTGCTGCACTTGTTTGAGGGTGCCATGTAACATTGACAGAGCCCCTGAGGTGCCAGAACAGCAGTACTCCCCCATAAGTGACCCCATTTTACCAATTAAGCTTCTCAATGAATTCAACTTGGGGTGCAGTGATTATAATGACACCACATGTGTCTCACAGACTTTTATACCATTGGGCAGTGAAGAAAAAATAATTTACATTTTTACCACCAAGATTGTGTATTAGCCCAAGTTTTACATTTTCACACTGGGAAATGGGTAAAAACGGCACCAAAATTTGTCCCACAATTTCTGCTGAATGTGGTAATACCCCATATGTGGCTGTACAGAGCTATTTGCCTCCTGGAGCGCAGATTTTCCTAGACTACCGTATTTTGTGGTTTATAAGATGCAAGACGCACCCCAAATTTTGAGGAGAAAAATAGGAATAAAACCCTTTTTAATAAAATGGTCGTGCTTCTTATAATCCATGCGTCTTATTGCTTACCGGGGGTGGTGGCTGCGTTGACGCAGGAGTGGGGCGATGCTGCAGACCCCAGACTGGGAGAAAGGGGTGTTCGGATGTGCAACGCTTTGGGCGTTCGGTGGTGCGGGGACTCGCCAACATTTTATGAAAGTCGGAAGCCCCCGCACTTCCATGGTTTACTATGCAGTGGACTTTGGGAAAATGGCTGCCAGGAGCGGCATATGTGCAGATGGAGATCTTGGCGCTAAGATCTCATCTCCATCTGCGTGTGCGCCGCGCCTGGCAGCAATTTTCCCGTAATCCACCGCATAGTAAACAATGGAAGTGCGGGGGCTCTCACAAAATGTTGGCGAGTCCCTGCACCACCGAACACCCGCAGCGTTGCACATCCGAACACCCCCTCATCCCAGCCTGCAGCCTGCAACGTTCCACTCTTGTCGCCTCCAGCAGCGACCCTAGGACCCTGATCCACCGCGGCCAGTAAGGTATATTCGCATTATTAGACACACCCCAATTTAGCCCCAAAAGTGCTCCTTATAATCCAAAAAATACAGTAGTTTGTGGATTCCATATGAAGAGCCCCTAAGTGCTAGAAATGCAGAATCCCCCTTAATTGATCCCATTTTGGAAATTATAACCCTTTGGGACAATTTTGACTCCATGGATGTTTTACAGAAACAAACAGCAGTGGATGTTGCTGAGTGAAAATTGCAAACTGTCATTGTAGTGACCAGTACGTTGTAGTGACCAGTACATTATGCCCAGAGCGTGCTTCTGGAGACACGCACCTGTAAATCAGGCGGGCTCTCATCACTACAGAAATGCCAAACATGTGGGCGCTATATGTGGTTTAGGCACACTGGGGCTCAGTAGGGAGGGGGGCATTTGGATTTGGATGCAGAGAATTTGCTTAATTTGTTTTGGAGGGTGAGAAGCCATTTAGCTTTTCCAGAGCCTTTGTGCTACCAGCAAGGTGAAAGCCCCCTATATTTCCGTTAACAGATGACAGATCTGAGTGGGGACTTGCTTTTTCTGTGGACTGAGTGGGAACAATCTACATAACATTCAGGATCACAGTTATCCGTCGCTCTACACTGAGCACTTACTTTGTGGTTTCCATCTAAATCTCTGAGTGACGTGATTCCGATGAAACCCCCGATAGATCCATTCACTATAGTGAGACAGAAGAGTTACTCTGGACACTGTCTGGCCTCTGTTCAGCCGTGTCCTACTTTTCAGAAGAGCACAAAATTGTGTCCGACGGCACTTTTATGCAATCCTAAAAAGACGGACGCAGCCGGATCACAGGTCAGACGGCGTCCACAGTGCCTCCATCTGCCTCATTATAGGGAATATTCAGCAAGAGGTTCTGTCTGAATCACGCATTTCAAAGATTTACATGGAAACCCCGGTGTAAGTGCTCAGCGCAGGATAAATGTGCGCCGAGCTTTACTGCGATCTTTTGGGAGGCAGAATGAAAAAATCAACAGCATGTGAAGAATTGGTTTTATATATTTTTTATGCAGTTCCTCGTGCGGTATAAGTGATTAGATGACTTTATTATTCGTGTTGGCCCGTTTACATCGATACCAGATTTATATCACGTTCGTATGATTGGCAGCTGTCACACACTAAAAGATGTTTTTTATTGCAAAAAATAGTTTTTGCATCACCACATTTTGAGAGCTATAATTTTTGCATATTTTGGCCCACAGAGTCATGTGAGGTCTTATTTTTTGCGGGACGAGTTGACGTTTTTATTGGTACCATTTAAGGGGACATGACATTTTTTGATCACTTTCAATTCCGATTTTTGGGAGGTTAGAATAAACCAAAATCAGCAATTCATGAATTTCTTTTGGGGTAGGCGATTATACCGTTCCGCGTGTGGTAAAATTGATAAAGCAGTTTTATTCTTCGGGTCAGTACGATTATGGCGATACCTCATTTATATCATTTTTTATGTTTTGGCGCTTTTATACAATAAAAACAATTTTATATAAAAAATTATTATTTTTGCATCGCTTTATTCTGCGAGCTATAACTTTTTTATTTTTTCGCTGATGATGCTGTATGGCGGCTCGTTGTTTGCGGGACAAGATGACGTTTTCAGCGGAACCATGTTTATTTATATCCGTCTTTTTGATCGTGTGTTATTCCACATTTTGTTCGGCGGTATGATGATAAAGCATTGATTTTTTGCCTCGTTTTTATTTTTTTTAATGGTGTTCACTGAAGGGGTTAACTAGTGGGAGAGTTTATAGGTCGGGTCGTTGCAGACGCAGCTATACTAAATATGTGTACTTTGTGTTTTTTATCTACATAAATGTATTTATTGGAAAAATATTTATTTCTTTATCTTTTTCCTTTATTTAGGGATTTTTTTTTTAAATATTTTGTATTTTTTTTTTCCATTGTCCCAGTGTGGGACATCACTGTATAATGTCGGATCGCTGCTCTGACACTACACTGCAGAATATCAGATCAGCGGTCTGCCAGGTAGGGAAGAAGGCAAGCCGGCGCCTGCGCTCACAAGTCACCCCTCCCTGCAGGACTCAGAAGGACCCCACGACCATCTCGGTGCCAGGGGGTCTCCATGTGGACCACCAGAACAAGGCGATCACATCGCAATGTCCTGGTGGGAGTGCGCAGGGAGCCCCTTCCCTGTCTGATGCTTCTCTAGCCCGCTGTCACTACTGACAGCAGCATCAGAGGGGTTAAATGCCCCTGAACCATGTTGGCACCGATCGTGGGCATTGCTGCGGGGTGTCACCTGTCACACACAGCTGACACCCGCACACACAGCACTGGACCAGAGGTATCCATGGTTACGACCACTGAGCTGGTGACAGTCACTAGTGGTCGGAACCAGAAAGAAAACAACAACACAAAACACTGGAGGAGTCTGCGCCACAACATCACATCCCCCGGGGGAGAAACACTGGTGGAAGCGCAGTTATTCCGCCATCTTCCCGCACTCGGGATGTTTCCCAATGTCCCATCACATGAGAAGAGGGAGAAAGTCACTGACAGCCCGTCACACGGCCGAGGAGGGGAAGCGCCGGCGGGAGAGGGGTTAACAGCCTCAGGGGCGGAGGCCGGAGGGGCCGGGACCTCTGCACCAGCCTCAGCCCCGGGAGGATGCGAGGTCGCGGCGCCGACTCCAGCACTTACAGGACGGAGAAAGTGTCTGTGTGTGACCAGCACAAAGGATCACTATATAACGAGGAGCGGAGAGAAACAAGAGGAAAGAGAAACTCACAACCGCCACAGAAACACTGTGTGACCGGCGCCCGACAAGAAACGCAGAGCCAGCCCGACACTGAGGAGTTAATAATCACCAAACACACCTCCACCTGCAGAGCGGCGCCGCCGTGTGCGGACAGGACCTGTGTGACGTCACAGTCATGTGATCAGTCACATGGGGAGGAGTCACATGATCAGGGGCGGAGCTCCAGGTGTCTCAGTGTCTGCAGGACTCTGCTGTGGTGGATGATGTCTAGTATTAGGCTATGTGCACACGTTGCGGAATTGCCATGGAAATTTCCGTGGCAATTCCGCACCTCCCTGCCGCGGGAAATCCGCATATTATAGGTTTTATATATATATATATATATATATATGTATATATATTATAGGTATGCGTATTCCCGCTAAAAACTAGTGTTTGACTCGTGTGACCAACTTTTTACTATTGATGCCGCCTATGTCGCATCAATAGTAAAAAGATCTAATGTTAAAAATAATTAAAAAAAATAATAAATAATGATATTCTCACCTTCCGGCGGCCCCCGCAGCTTTCCCGCCTCTCAGTGACGCTCCCGGCCAATCCTATTCCCAGGCATCCTTTGTGACAATCACCCCGATGACGTAGAATCACGCGAGACCGTACGTCATCTGGGGTGATTCTCGCAATGCATTACTGGGAACGGGACTGGCCGGGAGCGTCGCTGAGAGGCGGGAAAGCTGCGGGGGCCGCCGGAAGGTGAGAATATCATTATTTATTATTTTAATTATTGTTTTTACAGGGATATGGTACCAGGGCAGAGTCTCCTCTCCTCCAGACCCTGGGTACCATCCGCACATGAACCGCTCACTTTGAGCATGGTGGGCATAGCCACATGCGGAAAGTAATTGGTTCAATGCATTCCTATGGCGGCGGAATCGCCGGCGGTTTCCGCAAAAAAGATATGAGCATGCTGCGGATTCTCCCGCGATGCGATTCTGCCGCGGCGTTTCCGCTAGGAATCCGCAACGTGTGCACAGACCCTTATAGAGGAGGATGGAGCGGAGCCGCGTGTGTAATGTGTGCGGAGCGGAGCCGCGCGTGTACTATGGGGAGTCTATTATACTATATGGAGGACTATGGGCAGTATATTATACTATAGAGGACTATGGGGAGTGTATTATACTATATGGAGGACTATGGGGAGTGTATTATACTATATGGAGGACTATGGGGAGTGTATTATACTATATGGAGGACTATGGGGAGTGTATTATACTATAGAGGACTATGGGGAGTGTATTATACTATATGGAGGACTATGGGGAGTGTATTATACTATATGGAGGACTATGGGCAGTATATTATACTATATGGAGGACCATGGGGAGTGTATTATACTATATGGAGGACTATGGGCAGTATATTATACCATATGGAGGACTATGGGGAGTGTATTATAATATATGGAGGACTATGGGGAGTGTATTATACTATAGAGGACTATGGGGAGTGTATTATACTATAGAGGACTATGGGGAGTGTATTATACTATATAGAGGACTATGGGGAGTGTATTATACTATATGGAGGACTATGGGCAGTGTATTATACTATATGGAGGACTATGGGGAGTGTATTATACTATAGAGGACTATGGGGAGTGTATTATACTATATGGAGGACTAAGGGCAGTATATTATAAACTATGGGGGTACTATGGGGGAGTGTATTATACTATATGGAGGATTATGGGGAGTGTATTATACTATAGGAGGACTATGGGGAGTGTATTATACTATATGGAGGACTATGGGGAGTGTATTATACTATAGAGGACTATGGGGAGTGTATTATACTATAGAGGACTATGGGGAGTGTATTATACTATATGGAGGACTATGAGCAGTATATTATACTATAGAGGACTATGAGGAGTCTATTATACTATATGGAGGACTATGAGGAGTCTATTATACTATATGGAGGACTATGAGCAGTATAGTATACTATAGAGGACTATGGGGAGTGTATTATACTATATGGAGGACTATGTAATGTGTGTTGAGCGGAGCCGTGTGTGTAATGTCATGGTCACCACCTATCCTGAAAAGTTTCCCCCCTCCCATATACTAATGTGCCACAAACAGGAAGTTGATATCACCTACCATTCCCATTTTATTTAGGTGTATCCTTATAAATGACCCACCCTGTATGATATTATGGAGGACTATAGAATGCATTCTACTATATAGAGGACTGTGGGGGTACATTATACTATGTGGAAGACTATGGGTTGCATTATACTGTACTATATGGAGAACTATGGGATGCATACTAAATACAGGTACATTTTACTATATGAAGGACTATGGGGATTGTATTATACTACATGGAGGACTATGGGCAGTCTATTATACTATATGGAGGACTATGGGGAGTCAATTCAATTCAAAGAAGCTTTATTGGCAGGACTAAATACACATTAGTTTTGCCAAAGCAAGTGTACAAAAGGGGAATAGGGATAGGGATGTTGAGTAGGGGCAGATCTAGGGTAGGGGCTATGAAAGTCCATGGCATAGGAAGGGGTGATGGGGGCGCAGGTCCGGGGTGGGGGCTATAGAAGTCCATGGCATACGAGGGGTGATGGGGCAGATCCGGGGTGGGGGCTATAGAAGTCCATGGCATATCATAGTTCTCTTTCTCGCAGTCTATGACATTCGCTCACATACCGCGCTGCTATCTCTTCTTCCCCCAGCAAGATATATGTTTTCTCTTCCTCCTTCATGGTGATGAAATCCGGGAAGAGATGTGAGAGTCTCCTGAAGTGAGTGTCCCTCACTGCTGAGTATTTGGAGCAGTGTAGCAGGAAGTGGGTTTCGTCCTCTATGGCCTCCTGGTCACAGTGTTGGCATAGTCTTTCCTCCCTGGGCTTGTAGCTCTGCCTGTGTCGGCCGGATTCGATGGCCAGACTGTGGGCACTGAGTCTATACCTGCTCAGGATCTTGCGGTCTCTGGGGTCCGGGAGTTTCTCCAGGTATGGGGCCAGACTGTAGTCTCTCTGTAGACTCCGGTACATGGTCAGTTTCTGGGAGCTGATGATGTCGTTCTTCCAGTCACTGACATACCTCTCCTGGCCTTCGTCTACCATCTTCCTGATTTCGGCTTTTGTCAGGTTGTTGTGATTGGTGTTCTGGTCAGGTTGGGTTTGGGTGAGCTGTTCCGAGGGTCCTAGTTTTTCTGTTTCACCTACGTGTGTCAGGGCTTTATGGTGATGGGAGCTTGGATTGCTCCTATGTAGGTGAGCCCGGAATGACAGTGCCCTCTTTAGAACCGTTAGGTGTAGAGGGAATCTGCCCAGCTCGGCCCGGCAGGCACTGTTGGAGGTGCTCCGATGGACTTGGAGAAGGTGCTTGCAGAATTCCAGGTGGAATATTTCTGTTGGGCTGAAATCCCACCTTGACCAGTCTGGGTAGGTGTGAGGACCCCAGACTTCACTGCCATACAGGAGGATTGGGGCGATGACAGAGTCGAAGATTTTTAACCAGACCCTCACTGGTGGTTTCAGGTGGTAGAGTTTCCTTCAGATGCCATAGAACAGTGATGGCGAACCTATGGCACGCGTGCCAGAGACGGCACGCAAAGCCCTCTCAGCTGGCACGCGGCCTCGCCTCATCTTTGCTCCCTGACTGCAGCTTCCTGCCTCACACATTGAGCGGCGCGGCCGCGGAGCTGAAAGATGATGTCATCCAGCCGCGACCGTCAGCGCCGCTCAATGTGTGGTGTGTGCAGTGCGGTGAGAGCGCAGCCGAGGACAGCAGCACGTCCTGCCCAGCAGGGTCACCCGCTCCGGGGAGCAAGCAGACGGCTCAGCCATGCTCCGTTCAACGCGTTGTGCCGGACTAGCAGGAGTACTGGGGCAAGAGGAGCCCGAGCTGCGGTCACCTGCGGCCGCCCCGAGGTAAAGCTGCTGAGGCGAGTCCGGCTGTGAGCGCTCTTGTGTGCGAGCGACTGCGGTCAGCTGTGCGGCCGTGGCGTGCACAAGTGCGGAGTGTGTATATAGCAGTGTATGGAGGGGGAGTATATAGCATTGTATGGAGGGGGAGTATATAGCGTTGTGTGGAGGTGGAGTATATAGCGTTGTATGGAGGGGGAGTATATAGCGTTGTATGGAGGGGGAGTATATAGCATTGTATGGAGGGGGAGTATATAGCGTTGTATGGAGGGGGAGTATATAGCGGTGTATGGAGGGTGTCTGTGTGTGCTGAGTGCGGTCGCTGTGGTGTGTGTGCTGAGTGCGGTCGCTGTGGTGTGTGTGCTGAGTGTGACCGCTGTGGTGTGTGTCTGTGTGTGTGTGAGCTGAGTATTGGCGGTGATAGGAAGAGGGCCTGTGATGGGGAGAGGGCCAGTGGTGGGTCAATATAAGAACTCCACCAATCAGCTGTTACCACATGTGTTGGCAGGTGGATGCAAACAGTAGTGGCTGCTACTGGGTACTGCAGAGTGCATCTTATTGAACAGAAAAGCAGCAGATCTGCAGTACTCGGCAGCAGTCACTAAACAGTGTACAGAGCTGTGAGGGTCTGCTCTGTATATTGCTACCAGAGGATATAACAGCTACTCCATGAGGGTGCTGGGTGTCATAATAGAGTAAAGGCACCCTATGTTGCTGCACCCTGATAGTGATATGATGGGTGACTAAAAAGATCAGTAAGTGTACTGTACAGTATGTGGATATTTATAGTGCAGAGCTCCATGATGACAGGAAGTTATCACTTTCTGTAATTTTTACGCTATATAACACAGAATGTAACTATACAAGGATTGACCGGTCTGCCCCATATTAAAGCGAACCTTCAGCCTGTCACTGAAAATTGGCTATACATTTGTAATGTATAATCAGTCTACCTGGTGACCTCCGTTTTCTCACTGACCACTTCGTTTGGATCTTCTGGCATCCAAGATGGTGGTCGCAGTAATGTGGGGAGCACAGTGGTAAGTCTGAACCATGCCTGCCCTTCTGCATGAAGGGGATCATGATGGGGTATATTTCTGCATGAAGGGGTCATGATGGGGCATATTTCTGCATGAAGGGGATCATGATGGGGCATATTTCTACATGAAGGGGATCATGATGGGGCATATTTCTACATGAAGGTGATCATGATGGGGCATATTTCTGCATGAAGGGATCATGATGGGGCACATTTCTACATGAAGGGGACCATGTGGGGCATTTGGCACGTGTTGGCACTTCGTCATAAATAATTGAGTTTTAGGTTGCAGTTTGGGCACTCGGTCTCAGAAAGGTTCGCCATCACTGCCATAGAAGGTTTTACATGCCTTGTCTTTCAGGGTCTCTATGGCTTGTTTGAAGCTTCCTGACCGGTGAATCTCTAGGCCCAGGTAGGTATATTTGTCTGTTCCTGTAAGGGCGCAGTTGTTGAGGACAAATGAAGGGTGCTGGTCTAATTTCTCTTTCTCCTCTGGAACACCATGATGTTGGTTTTCTTTAGGTTGACCGGTAGTGCCCAGGTGGAGCTGAATTTCTCTAAGATTTTCAGGTTGTCTTGGAGGCCTTTCTCGGTTGGTGACAGAAGCAGCAGGTCATCTGCATACAGCAGGAATTTCACCTGGGTGTCGTGGAGGGTGGGACCTGGTGCTGTGGAAGATTCCAGAGCGGTAGCCAGCTCGTTGATGTAAATGTTGTAGTGCGTTGGACTTAGGCTGCAGCCTTGTCTGACTCCACGGCTCTGCTGGAAATGAGCCGTTCTTTTACCGTTCACACTCACACTGCAGAGGTTCTCGGTGTAGGAGCTTTTGATAACATCGTAGGTCTTTCCTCCTATTCCGCTCTCCAGCAGTTTCAGGAATAAGCCCGGGTGCCACACCGAATCGAAGGCCTTTTTAAAGTCCACGAAACAGGCGTATATCTTCCCGTTCTTTGTATTGTGGACGTGTCTCTGAATGAGGCTGTGCAGGGTATAGATGTGGTCAGTGGTGCGGTGGTTTGGCATGAACCCTGCTTGGCTCTTGCTGAGGACGTTATGTTCGGTGAGGAAACTGAGGATCCTCTTGTTCAGGATGCTGTTGAACAGTTTCCCCAGGTTGCTGCTGACATATATGCCTCTGTAGTTGGCTGGATCATACCTGTCCCCATTCTTGTGGATGGGTGTGATGAGGCCTTGGTTCCAGGTACGAGGGAAGTAGCCGGCACTTAGCACAATATTGAAGAGTTTAACCATTGCAGCCTGTATTTCTGGTGGGCTGTACTTCAGCATTTCTGGTAGGATTCCATCCAGGCCGCCGGCTTTTTTACATCTTATGGAAGAGATTCTCTCTGCTACTTCCTGTAATGTAATAGGTGTATCCACGGGGTTTTGGAAATTTACTTTTTCCTCCATTGCTTTTAGTTTTGCCATTATGTTTTCCTGTTCTTGGTTTAGTTCTTCCTTTGGGATGTCTTTATAGAGATCTCTGTTATACTATATGGAGGACTATGGGCAGTATATTATACTATAGAGGACTATGGAGAGTCTATTATACTATATGGAGGACTATGGGCAGTATATTATACTATAGAGGACTATGGGGAGTCTATTATACTATATGGAGGACTATGGGCAGTATATTATACTATAGAGGACTATGGGGAGTGTATTATACTATATGGAGGACTACGGGCAGTGTATTATACTATATGGAGGACTATGGGGAGTGTATTATACTATAGAGGACTATGGGGAGTGTATTATACTATAGAGGACTATGGGGAGTGTATTATACTATATGGAGGACTATGGGGAGTGTATTATACTATATGCAGGACTATGGGCAGTGTATTATACTATAGAGGACTATGGGGAGTGTATTATACTATAGAGGACTATGGGGAGTGTATTATACTATATGGAGGACTATGGGGAGTGTATTATATGTGAGACAGTGAAGGAATGTGTGTTGAATGGGGTGTACATTTCACCTAGGTACTGTGCTGTTTGGTATAAGGGAAATGTGTGACTTTGTAAACCTAGTGGTAGAGAAAGGTCACTACACCCCACATTCAGCACACACTTGCAGCTCAGGCCTGAAACCATTCAGCTGTTAATTAGGAGACCAGAAGTACGTGTCTGCAAACACAGTCAGAGAGCTGGCTTAGTCTGGACACAGGAAGGTGTCCCGGCACAAGAAGCAGTCTCCAGGAGTGGAGCTGGCTTAGTCTGGACACAGGAAGGTGTCCCGGCACAAGAAGCAGTCTCCAGGAGTGGAGCTGGCTTAGTCTGGACACAGGAAGGTGTCCCGGCACAAGAAGCAGTCTCCAGGAGTTTGAGCTATCTCAGTCTGGGTGCAGGAAGTACCCCGGACAAAGGAGTAGTCTCAGTGAGAATCCGTGCGAATAGCGGCTGAATAGGAGTGGATCTCTCTCAAGTCTGGACATTGAAGGTGCCTTCAGACACAAGGAGGAGTATCTGTGAAACTCCATACTGGTAACATATATCATAAGTGTTGTTTTGGGTCAGGCTGGTAGAGCCGGGTCCCGGATAGACAGGGCAATCTATCTAAGTGTAATTAGTGGCTAGACAAGCCCAGGTTTTCTGTTTATGCTTTATTTTTATATGTTTGCTGTGGACTTTAATAAAGCTGGTTGCGGCCAGTTTTCACCAGAACTGCTGTCTGAATGAACTGTTTTCGTGTCACTCTGTCTACCCAGACAGCGATCCTAGAGCTATATCCCCTGGAAATGCTACAATTGGCGGAGAATGCTGGGGCAGCACAGGGGCTGATACAATTGGTGCTGGAATGTGCGTGCGGCACAGTGGCTTAGAGACAGCAATAAAGGTGAAGTCTGTTGAAATAGCAGCAGAGAAAAAAAAAAAAAGTGTGTCAGCAGAAAACGTCTGTTTGGAGCAGTGTTAAAGAGACAGTAGCCCTAATAGACTTTGCAAAGAAAAAAAAAAAAGAAAAAGTGTCTGCACAGCAGAGCTGAAATTTTCTGTGGAAAAGACTGTGGAGTGTGTATGTCTTGAGTGAAGACTGCCGTTGTTGAGACAGAGAAGTCTGACAGCATGGATGACAGCATGGGGGCACTGTTTGAACAAATGGCGCAAGTTAATGTGCAACATAAGACTGCCGTGGTTGAGACAGATAAGTCCGGCAGTATGAAGGAGCTCATTGAGTACCTGGTACAGGCCCAGCGAAGCATGCAGCAGAGCATGGAGCAGCAGCGCCTGCAGCACCAGCAGCGCATGCAGCAGGTCCAGCAGCAATTCCTGCAGCAGCAGGAGAATAACCGGTTGTTTTTTGAGCAGGTTGCAGCACTGCAGGGGACTTGTGGCGCATCGTCCCAAAGTAATGTTGCAAAGTCACCTGCATTGTCCGCTGTAAAGAAGGCGGTAAGACGGTCCCTGAAAAAGATGACACCTCGTGATGATGTGGAGGTATATCTCACTAGGTTTGAGAGACTGGCAGAGGAGAATCTGCCCTATCTGAATGGGCCATGATGGTCGCACCCTATCTGATTGGAGAGCCCCAAAGGGCCTATGCTGACCTGAGCGAGCAGGACAGCCAAGACTATGCCAAGCTGAAAGCGGAGATTCTTACCCGGCTGGGTGTTACGGTGACAGCCCGTGCCAGGGGAGTTCATGACTGGAGATACAGTTGGGAGTCTGCAGTCAGCAAACCTGATTATGGAGTTGAAAAGGTGATAGTGAACCGCTACACCCGAGCATGTCCTCCTGAGGTACAGCCGTCCGAGAGGTCGTCACTTCGGAGTTCCCGGACGCTGAACTCTCGCGGTAAGAGCGTTCCAGCTGTTGGGGACATGGGGTATGCTGATAACGGGTTCAGGCCCGAGGGGACATATGGGAGGGTGATTGTGGTGGACAGTGTTGGAGATGTCGTGAAATTGCAGCCGGCTGTTCACTAGAGGGGGAGCCTATGTGCCGTGATGTTGGCAGGTCCCTCTCTCTCTGCGCAGAACCTGTGTGTGTGACCACTGCAGCCGAAGAGACTGGACCACAGGTGTTCCCGGTGGTTGTAAATGACTGCCCAGCACAGGCCCTCTTGGACTCAGAGAGTCCAGTGACTTCCGTATGTGACAGCCTGATTGATAGGGACTTCATCCCTGATAAGCACCTGAGTGTGGTGTACATCCATGGAGACACCAAAGTCTACCCAGAGACTGCCGTGGACTTGGTCCCCAAACTCGGGGAGGTTTCATGTGAAGTGGGGGTAGTGAAGAACCTGGTGCACCCCGTCATATTGGGTGGTGGCTTTCCCCGATCTGAGGGTCTCTGGGGAAAAAATGTTTCTGATGGACAGTGTGATGCAGCTCCTATTGAGGATGCGCAGTCCCGAGGGGCGGAACACAATGCTAGTGGGCCGTTAAACTTATGTGATATATGATGATGATGATAATGATGATGACCATGATAATGATGCTGATAATGATAGTGATGATGATCATGATAGTGATGATGATACTGATCATAGTCATGATAATGATATTGATAATAATGATGACTGTGATAGTGATGAAATTCATTTGCAGGTGATGTTGGGAGACGAGGATGGTGGTTCTCAGGAACCGAGTGTCCCTGACTTGCCTGTGTCCTGTGACAATTTTGAGAGTGAGCAGTGGCGAGACCTCACTCTTAGGACGGCACAGGAAAGTATGATTGTTCTAAATGAGGTTTCCCAGGAGCCTGGCTCTGAGGAGAGGTTTCCTCATGCTGCCATGGACAATAGCCTATTGTATAGGGACACTGAAGTCCAGGGAGAGGTCGTGAGTCAGCTCCTAGTACCTGAGCTATATAGAAGTATAGTGCTGGGGTTGTCACATAGTCACATACTTGAGGGACCAGATGGTGAGGTTAATGTTGTGGATGACATGTTGACTAAGGTTCCAGATCAAGATATGAATGAAAATGAATTGTATAACCCTGACAGTGAGCAGGATGTGAATGAAAATGAATTGTATAACCCTGACAGTGAGCCAGATGTGACTGAAGAAGTAGAGTGTAGGACGGACGGTAGGGCTTCTGGGCATGTCCTGCCAGAAGAGCCTGAAGGTGGGGAACTGGAGAAAAGTGAAAAACCCCCTATACCTTCTGTGATAGTTGGTGACACATGGTCAGTGCACCAGGGACAGGAGGTACGTGAGTTTCTGAGGAAGAGTCAGCGGAAGTGTTCTGATGTGCCGGGTCGTGCTTCTCTGGCCAGGCACTGTATCGAAACTGAGCCCGGCCCTAAGGTCAAGATGAAACCGTGCAGGATACCCGAGGCCCGCAGAGAGCATAGGCCTGGGAGGGTACCGGGTAGTGCGGATGTTTCAGATGAAGAGAAAGCTGATGTTGGCTATGACTCAGGTGAAGATACAAATGACAGTGGTGAAGATGAAGCTGATGAGGGCCATGACTGGTCCAGAGTTCACTGTCTCTGTTGGATTGTTGACCAGCCCTCCGGTCTGGATGACCAGCCCTCCGGTCTGGAGAAGAGGGAGGGGATATGTGAGACAGTGAAGGAATGTGTGTTGAATGGGGTGTACATTTCACCTAGGTACTGTGCTGTTTGGTATAAGGGAAATGTGTGGCTTTGTAAAACTAGTGGTAGAGAAAGGTCACTACACCTCACATTCAGCACACACTTGCAGCTCAGGCCTGAAACCATTCAGCTGTTAATTAGGAGACCAGAAGGTGTCTGCAAACACAGTCGGAGAGCTGGCTTAGTCTGGACACAGGAAGGTGTCCCGGCACAAGAAGCAGTCTCCAGGAGTGGAGCTGGCTTAGTCTGGACACAGGAAGGTGTCCCGGCACAAGAAGCAGTCTCCAGGAGTGGAGCTGGCTTAGTCTGGACACAGGAAGGTGTCCCGGCACAAGAAGCAGTCTCCAGGAGTAGAGCTGGCTTAGTCTGGACACAGGAAGGTGTCCCGGCACAAGAAGCAGTCTCCAGGAGTTTGAGCTATCTCAGTCTGGGTGCAGGAAGTACCCCGGACAAAGGAGTAGTCTCAGTGAGAATCCGTGCGAATAGCGGCTGAATAGGAGTGGATCTCTCTCAAGTCTGGACATTGAAGGTGCCTTCAGACACAAGGAGGAGTATCTGTGAAACTCCATACTGGTAACATATATCATAAGTGTTGTTTTGGGTCAGGCTGGTAGAGCCGGGTCCCGGATAGACAGGGCAATCTATCTAAGTGTAATTAGTGGCTAGACAAGCCCAGGTTTTCTGTTTATGCTTTATTTTTATCTGTTTGCTGTGGACTTTAATAAAGCTGGTTGCGGCCAGTTTTTCACCAGAACTGCTGTCTGAATGAACTGTTTTCGTGTCACTCTGTCTACCCAGACAGCGATCCTAGAGCTATATCCCCTGGAAATGCTACATATACTATAGAGGACTATGGGGAGTGTATTATACTATAGAGGACTATGGGGAGTGTATTATACTAATGGAGGACTACGGGCAGTGTATTATACTATATGGAGGACTATGGGGAGTGTATTATACTATAGAGGACTATGGGGAGTGTATTATACTATAGAGGACTATGGGGAGTGTATTATACTATATGGAGGACTATGGGCAGTGTATTATACTATATGGAGGACTATGGGGAGTGTATTATACTATAGAGGACTATGGGGAGTGTATTATACTATATGGAGGACTATGGGGAGTGTATTATACTATATGGAGGACTATGGGCAGTGTATTATACTATATGGAGGACTATGGGCAGTGTATTATACTATATGGAGGACTATGGGGAGTGTATTATACTATAGAGGACTATGGGGAGTGTATTATACTATAGAGGACTATGGGGAGTGTATTATACTAAGGACTATGGGGAGTGTATTATACTATAGAGGCTATGGGTGTATTATACTATAGAGGACTATGGGGAGTGTATTATACTATATGGAGGACTATGGGGAGTGTATTGTACTATATGGAGGACTATGGGGAGTGTATTATACTATATGGAGGACTATGGGCAGTGTATTATACTATATGGAGGACTATGGGGAGTGTATTATACTATAGAGGACTATGGGGAGTGTATTATACTATAGAGGACTATGGGGAGTGTATTATACTATAGAGGACTATGGGGAGTGTATTATACTACAGTCATGGCCAAAAGTTTTGAGAATGACACAAATATTAATTTTTACAAAGTCTACTGCTTCACTTTTTCTAATGGCAATTTGCATATACTCCAGAATGTTATAAAGAGTGATCAGTTTAACAGCAATTACTTGCAAAGTCAATATTTGGCTAGAAAATGAACTTTATCCCCAAAACACATTTCAACATCATTGCAGCCCTGCCTTAAAAGGACCAGCTAACCTCTTTTCAGTGACTGCTCCATTAACACAGGTGTGGGTGTTGATGAGGACATGGCTGGAGATCAATCTGTCATGATTAAGTAAGAATGACACCACTGGACACTTTAAAAGGAGGCTGGTGCTTGGCATCATTGTTTCTCTTCTGTTAACCATGGTTATCTCTAAAGAAACACGTGCAGTCATCATTGCAATGCACAAAAATGGCCTAACAGGGAAGAGTATCGCAGCTAGAAAGATTGCACCTCAGTCAACAGTCTATCGCATCATCAAGAACTTCAAGGAAAGAGGTTCCATTGTTGCCAAAAAGGCTTCAGGGCGCCCAAGAAAGACCAGCAAGCGCCAGGACGTCTCTTAAAAGTGTTTCAGCTGCGGGATCGGGCTACCAGCAGTGCAGAGCTTGCTCAGGAATGGCAGCAGGCAGGTGTGAGTGCATCTGCACGCACTGTGAGGCAGAGACTCTTGGAGCAAGGCCTGGTCTCAAGGAGGGCAGCAAAGAAGCCACTCTCTCCAGAAAAAACATCATGGACAGACTGATATTCTGCAAAAGGTACAGGCAGTGGACTGCTGAGGACTGGGGTAAAGTTATTTTCTCTGATGAATCCCCTTTTGGATTGTTTAGGACATCAAGAAAACGCCTCATTCGGAGAAGACAAGGTGAGCGCTACCACCAGTCTTGTCTCATGCCAACTGTTAAGCATCCTGAAACCATTCATGTGTGGGGTTGCTTCTCAGCCAAGGGAATCGGCTCTCACAGTCTTGCCTAAAAACACAGCCATGAATAAAGAATGGTACCAGAATGTCCTCCAAGAGCAACTTCTCCCAACCCTCCAAGAGCAGTTTGGCGATCAACAATGCCTTTTCCAGCATGATGGAGCACCTTGCCATAAAGCAAAGGTGATAACTAAATGGCTCAGGGAACAAAACATAGAGATTTTGGGTCCATGGCCTGGAAACTCCCCAGATCTTAATCCCATTGAGAACTTGTGGTCAATCATCAAGAGACGGGTGGACAAACAAAAACCTAAAAATTCTGACAAAATGAAAGCATTGATTGTGCAAGAATGGACTGCTATCAGTCAGGATTTGGTCCAGAAGTTGATTGAGAGCATGCCAGGGAGAATTGCAGAGGTCCTGAAGAAGAAGGGTCAACACTGCAAATATTGACTTGCTGCATTAACTCATTCTAACTGTCAATATAAGCTTTTGTTACTCATATGTTTGCAATTATTATATTTCTGTCTGTGATAAAAACATTTCTCAAACACACATAAAAACCAGAGGGCAGCAGATCATGTGAAAATATAATATTTGTGTCATTCTCAAAACTTTTGGCCATGACTGTATATGGAGGACTATGGGGAGTGTATTATACTATATGGAGGACTATGGGGAGTGTACTATACTATATGGAGGACTATGGGGAGTGTATTATACTATATGGAGGACTATGGGGAGTGTATTATACTATATGGAGGACTATGGGGAGTGTATTATACTATATGGAGGACTATGTGCAGTGTATTATACTATATGGAGGACTATGGGGAGTGTATTATACTATAGAGGACTATGGGGAGTGTATTATACTATAGAGGACTATGGGGAGTGTATTATACTATATGGAGGACTATGGGCAGTGTATTATACTATATGGAGGACCATGGGGAGTGTATTATACTATATGGAGGACTATGGGGAGTGTATTATACTATATGGAGGACTATGGAGAGTCTATTATACTATATGGAGGACTATGGGGAGTCTATTATACTATATGGAGGACTATGGGCAGTATATTATACTATAGAGGACTATGGGGAGTGTATTATATTATATGGAGGACTATGGGGAGTGTATTATACTATAGAGGACTATGGGGAGTGTATTATACTATAGAGGACTATGGGGAGTGTATTATACTATAGAGGACTATGGGGAGTGTATTATACTATATGGAGGACTATGGGGAGTGTATTATACTATATGGAGGACTATGGGCAGTATATTATACTATAGAGTTCTATGGGGAGTGTATTATACTATATGGAGGACTATGGGGAGTGTATTATACTATAGAGGACTATGGGGAGTGTATTATACTATAGAGGACTATGGGGAGTGTATTATACTATAGAGGACTATGGGGAGTGTATTATACTATATGGAGGACTATGGGGAGTGTATTATACTATATGGAGGACTATGGGCAGTGTATTATACTATATGGAGGACTATGGGGAGTGTATTATACTATAGAGGACTATGGGGAGTGTATTATACTATAGAGGACTATGGGGAGTGTATTATACTATATGGAGGACTATGGGCAGTGTATTTATACTATATGGAGGACTATGGGGAGTGCATTATACTATATGGAGGACTATGGGGAGTCTATTACACTATATGGAGGACTATGGGCAGTATATTATACTATATGGAGGACTATGGGCAGTGCATTATACTATAGAGGACTATGGGGAGTGTATTATACTATATGGAGGACTATGAGCAGTATATTATACTATAGAGGACTATGAGGAGTCTATTATACTATATGGAGGACTATGAGGAGTCTATGTTTAGGGAACACAACGCGTTATTGATTTTGACCTCACTCCAAAATGATGATATGGAAATTGATAAAATTGTAGCTGAATGGAGACCTTCAGCAAGAATGTCAGCAACAGATGGAGTCACAGTAACAAGACTTTGTGGGTTCTTTCCTATCGGAAGTGTCGGCGTCTCCTTTCCCTCGCTGGATATCCCCCCCCATCAGTCCGCCGCTAATAATGGATCCCTCCCTGCCACAACCTTCATTACTAATTGACACGTTACATCCAGTAATTATCCGTAAGAGCCGCGTTATGGATGTATTATTATATGGGAATCTCGCCACTAATAAGGCGGAATCCTCACAATCTCTTTATTAGGGGCTCCATTATGGCCACTTACTCCTGTATATTTACAATTTATTGTAATTTGTATTGTTCATAATTGAATTTTGATTTGACATTTCATTTTTATACTTTTGCGATTCAACCAGGTTTTGTGCATTAATTCCTGTGGACGGGCGCAGCTGACTTTTTCTTCTCCTTGGATTAATTGCTGAGATATAAATAGCAGCTTTCATGTTTGCCTCACACAGGGTAGGAAATAATTATTTGATCCCTTGCTGATTTTGTAAGTTTGCCCACTGACAAAGTCATGAACAGTCTTATTTTAACCCCTAAGGCTGTGTTTCCATGTTCCGGAAACACAGCGCTTTGGACGGAGCGGAAAGTCCGCTCCGCCCAAAGCCCCGCCCCTCCCAGCGCTATCAAAATGCATCCCATGTGAACAGACACCACAGTTTACAAGACCAAATGGGTCCAACTACACCCTGAAAATAAAGTGCAAAAAAAACACAAAAAATGTGAGGTATTAGTTGATATTTTGGCCAAAATACGTAAGCTCGTAATCCACTTCACGGACCACCACGCTTACGAGTCCCTACACTAAACAGCAATAGCACAAAAAAATTTTCAGGGTGTAGTTGGGTCCATTTGGTGTAGCCCATTTTAGACCAGGGTGTAGCGCTGGGCAGCCCGCCTGATCTAATAGAAGGGTGTAACTACTAGGCTGTTTAACTGGATGCTGTGCATTGCCATAGTGTGAACAGCGCTGCATACAAGTCTTCATTGTGCATTAATATACCAAGCAGCCGCCCCCTCCATGGATTAGTAGGTTGTGAGCGGTTGTCTCATCAGTATTTTTGCACCTGTGTTGCCGCCATCTTAACTATAGGGGTCCACTGCATCCTGATAGTGCATTTGTTTGAAGGCCTGGGTGTTGTGTTTTGGTAGCTGAGGAGAATAAGCAAAAACGGCAATACACCAGAGAGGCTGGAACCTATTGGATTGCAGTAACCTGAACTAACCACACAACTAGAGGTAGCCGTGCAGTGTTCCTACGTTGATCCTAGACGCCTCGTCACAGCCTGAGAGATAACTACACCTAAAGGCAGAAAGATGAAAGCTATCTGCCCCGGAGCAGATCCCCAAAGAAAATAGGAAGCCCCCAAACATGTAATGACGGTTAGACAACAAGAAGCACGGACACAGACAGAAAACAGAATGAGCAAACGCTGTAGCCCAATCTGTCTAGACAGAAAAGTACAGGAAAGGATACTCACTGCAATCCAAAAAAAAACCTAAAAAATACCAACTCTTCTGATTGCAAAAACACCTTAGATCACACGATCTCTACCACCTAAATCAGATCTCTGGTGTAACAAAACTAAGCCGCAGCCACTGAAAAAACAGGAAAAAGCAAATGAACAAATAACAGTGGCTTCAGATAAACTGAGAGGTGCACAAGCCCCCGGAGGGGACCTGGCTGACCTCCACAGAAGTGCAGGGAACAATGCAAAAAGCAAGCACAAAAATAAAAGCAGAAAATATCTTATCTGATAGCAGAAGATGCATGCAAGACTCAGCAAACTTCCAAATGAACCAGGAACCACAATTGAGACAAGAACAATTGATCACCGGCAACCATCATGGGAGGGAACCTCCCTTATATGAGACCAGTCAGTGATCCCAGATTGCCATTCCTCGCTGAAAGGTTCAGTACTGTCTGTAACCACCAGAGGGAGCCTCTGCTCAGAAACCATCTCTAGCACATTCACAACAGTATCCCCCCTTGAGGAGGGATCACCGAACCCTCACTTGTGCAACCAGGCCGATCAGGATGAGCTCGGTGATAGGCACGGATCAGTCTCACAGGATGTGAAGCAAACACCAAGAATGTCTTGACATACTCACTTACCATACTGATTTCGTCTAAAAACGAGAATCCAATATTTTCTCAACCACATACTCCAGATTGCCCTCAACCAAAACAGGGTCAGGAGGCGCAGCCATAGGAACCACTGGCTCGACAAACCTCTTCAATAAGGACTTGTGGAACACGTTATGGATCTTAAATGTCCCTGGAAGAAGCAAACGGAAGGAAACAGGATTAAGAATCTCCATGATCTTATAAGGTCCAATGAACCTAGGCTTAAACTTTGGAGATGCAACCCTCATAGGGATATTTCTTGAGGACAACCAAACCAAGTCCCCCACTTTAAACCGAGGACCATCAGTCCTATGCCGGTTGGCAAACCGTTGGGCCTTCTCCTGAGAGAGAGACAACCTCTCCACTACCTGGTCCCAAATCTGCTGCATTCGCTCCACAAGAGTCAACACCCAGACAGACAAAAGCCTCCGCCTGTCCCAAAGAAAATAGAGGGTGAAACCCAAAATTGCAGAAAAATGGAGACATCAAGGTGGCAGAGCTAGCCCTATTATTAAAAGCAAACTCAGCCAAAGGCAAAAAAGAGACCCAGTCATCTTGATCAGCAGACACAAAACATCTCAAATAAGTCTCCAAGGTCTGGTTTGTTCTCTCGGTTTGTCCATTGGTCTGAGGATGAAAAGCAGAGGAGAAAGATAATTGAACACCGAGTTTAGAACAAAATGTCCTCCAAAATCTGGAAACAAACTGGACTCCTCTGTCAGACACAATGTTCTCCGGAATGCCATGTAACCGAACCACGTGCTGAAGGAACAAAGGCACCAATTCGGAGGAGGAAGGTAACTTAGGTAATGGCACAAGATGTATCATCTTGGAAAACCTATCACAAATCACCCAGATAACAGTCATTCTCTGAGAAACAGGGAGGTCGGAAATAAAATCCATAGAGATATGGGTCCATGGCCTCTTGGGCACAGGTCATGGCATTAACAAACCACTAGAGCGAGAGCAAGGCTTGGAGCGTGAGCAAGTCCCACGGGACTGCACAAACTCCCTGACGTCACGAGACAAGGTAGGACACCAAAAGGACCGACTAACCAGGTCTCTGGTACCAAAAATCCCGGGATGACCAGCCAACGCGGAACAATGAATCTCACACATCACACTCTTCTTCCATAGGTCTGGGACAAACAATTTCCCAATAGGGCAGCGCTCAGGTTTATCCTCCTGACACCCTTCCAGAGCCAGTCTCAAATTGGGCGAGATGGCGGAAAGAACCACACCCTCTTTCAAAATAACAGCAGGATCAGATAACTCAGGAGAGTCCGCAAAGAAAAAAGCACAAAGGTTACTTCTAGAGGTCTCAGGATCTCTTTGGGACAAAACGGCACCTGCCCCAATTTCAGAGGCATCAACCTCCACCTGAAATGGCAGAGAAACATCAGGCTGCCATAGAACAGGAGCAGAAGTGAATCTCTGCTTAAGATCCTGAAACGCAGAGACTGCCTCAGGAGGCCAATTCACCACATCAGAACCCTTTTTGGTCAAATCAGTCAATGGTTTAACAATACCGGAGAAATTACCAATAAATTTACGATAAAAATTGGCAAAACCCAAAAATCTCTGAAGAGCCTTTAATGAAGTAAGTTGGACCCAATCACAGATGGCCTGAACCTTGACCGGGTCCATTTCAATAACAGACGGAGACAAAATGAATCCCAGAAATGAGACCTTCTGTACGCCAAAAAGACACTTTGATCCCTTCACATACAGTGCATTCGCTCTCAAAATCTGGAACACAGTCCGAACATGTTTCACATGAGAGTCCCAGTCATTGGAAAAAATCAAGATATCATCCAAATAAACAATCAGAAATTTATCCACAAAATCCCTGAAAATATAATTCATGAAGGATTGGAAGACGGAAGGAGCATTAGTGAGCCCAAAGGGCATCACTAGGTACTCAAAATGCACCTCTGGGGTATTAAACGCCGTCTTCCATTCATCCCCGTGCTTAATGCGAATAAGGTTATACGCCCCCCTGAGGTCAAGCTTGGTAAACCAACTAGCACTTTTCACCCTGGAAAACAGGTCAGAAATCAAGGGTAACGGATATTGATACTTCACTGTGATCTTATTCAAGAGACGATAATCAATACACGGCCTCAATGAACCATCCTTTTTGGCCACAAAGAAAAAACCGGCACCCAAGGGTGAAGAGGATGGTCTGATATGACCTTTCTCCAAAGACTCCTTGATATAAGATCGCATAGCGTCATGTTCAGGTACAGATAAGTTAAAAAGGCGACCTTTAGGAAATTTACCACCAGGCACTTATTCAATAGCGCAATCATAGCTCCTCTGACGGGGCAAGGATGCAGATTTACTTTCACTAAATACATCCGAAAAATCAGTCAAAAAGTCAGGAACATCCTGAGACTGGGGAGAGGCAGAAAAAACAGGAGTGTCGGCATTAACACATTGGCAGCCCCAAATGGTCAGACACAGATTTCCAATCCAAAACAGGATTATGAGACTGTAACCAAGGGGAATCTAGTACAATAATGTCATGCAGATTATACAGCACCAGAAATTTGCAACTCTCCTGATGATCTGGTTTAACCCTCATTATCACTTGAGTAGAAAACTGGGGTTTATTCTCCGCCAAAGGGGTAGAATCAATGCCCAGTAGGGGAATAGACTTCCGCAGGGGTATCATGGGAAACCCACAACGTTTAGCAAAATCAAAATCCATCAGGTTAATAGCTGCTCCCGAATCAACAAAAGCCTGAGCAGAAAATGTGGACAGGGAGCAAATCAGGGTAACAGTCAACAGAAATTTAGTCTGAACACTACCCAAGACAACTGAGTGTGCAAAACGTCTTCCCCGCTTAGGGCAGACTGAAATAGCATGAGAGGCGTCACCACAGTAGAAACATAACCCATTGCGCTTTCGAAACTCATGACGCTGTGCCCCAGAAGTCACTATCACACTGCATGGGCTCAGAAGCTGGCTCACAAGGCAACACTTATGTTACGGTAACTGAGGATTAATGGCAAAAAATAGCAAAAGCGGTAATACACCAGGGAGGCTGGAACCTATTGGATTGCAGTAACCTGAACTAACCACGCAACTAGAGGTAGCCGTGGAGCGTTCCTACGTTGATCCTAGACGCCTCGTCACAGCCTGAGAGATAACTACACCTAAAGGTAGAAAGATGAAAGCTATCTGCCCCGGAGCAGATCCCCAAAGAAAATAGGAAGCCCCCAAACATGTAATGGCGGTTAGACAAGAAAGCTCGGACACAGACAGAAAATAGAATAAGCAAACTCTGGGGCCCAATCTGTCTAGACAGAAAAGTACAGGAAAGAATTCTGACTGCAATCCAACAAAAACCCTAACAAAAATACCAACATGTCTGATTGCAAAAAACCTGAGATCACTTGACCTCTTCCACCTAAATCAGATCTCTGGTGTAACAAAACGCTATTCAGCAAATTAAAAGTAACAAAAGAGCAAAGCAAAAGTGCAGACACAAATGGAGCACAATTGCAGCGCCAGACCCCCAAAAGGGGACAGGCTGCAGTCCACTGCAGGCAGCAAACCAGCAGAGAAAATCAAACAGAGAAAAAAAAAAAAGCAAACACTTATCTGAAGGAGAGCAGGAAACTAGCAGTGCTTCAAGCAAGACAAGAAGAACAACTGATAACCGGCAAGGCTGCTGGGAAATCAGGCAACTTCTATCCTACCATTCAGCGCCAGCTGAAGGCCATGCATTAATCAGTTCATTACCCTCAGCAACCACCGGAGGGAGCCCCAGCTCAGAAGCCGCCTCTAGCATATTCACAACAAAACACTATCTCACGCATACCTCTGCGCTCACGCAAACGTCTGTCAATTTGAATAGCCAATGACATAGAATCATTGAGACCAGAGGGAGCAGGGACTCCCACCATAACATCCTTTACATTCTCTGACAGCCCCTTCCGAAAAAGGGCTGCCAAAGCATCATCATTCCATTTGGTCAGAACTGCCCACTTTCGGAATTTCTGACAGTACAACTCAGCGTCTTCAAGACCCTGATTTAATGCCAACGAGGTTTTTTCAGCTTGATCAGTGACATTAGGTTCATCGTACAATAACCCCAGAGCCAGAAAAAATACATCAATACCATTCAAAACAGGATCCCCAGGTGTCAAGGAAAAAGCCCAATCCTGAGGGTCGCCGCGCAGGAGAGAGATGACAATTTGAACCTGCTGTGCTGTGTTCCCTGAGGACTTAGGCTTTAAGGCAAAAAACAACTTAGTTATTTTTGAAATTCAGAAATTTAGCCCGATCCCCAAAAACAAATCTGGCATGGGAATCCTAAGTTCCACAACCGGCAACCTAGCAAGATAGGTAGCAATACTCCGAACCTCAGTGGCAAGCTGATCCACACGGCCAGACAACTGTGCAATCTCCATTGAGAGAAACAAAAATCCTCCTCAGCACCCAGAGAAAAAGAGGGAAAAAATGCAACAAACAGGAAAAAAAAATTCTCTGACAACTTTTTTTTTTTTCTTTCCACACTATTTTTCCCTTCTGTAAGTACCATATAATTTTCAGTTTGGCCCGGTGATACTGTTGTGTTTTGGTAGCTGAGGAGAAAAAGCAAAAATGGCAATACACCAGAGAGGCTGGAACCTATTGGATTGCAGTAACCTGAACTAACCACACAACTAGAGGTAGCCGTGGAGCGTTCCTACGATGATCCTAGACTGTTATGTTACGGTAGCTGAGGAGTGCAGGCAAAAAAGGAAATACACCAGAGCAGTTGGAATCTATGAGATTGCAGTACCCTGACTAACCACCACAACTAGAGGCAGCCGTGGAGCGTTCCTACGATGGTCCTAGACGCCTCGTCACAGCCTGAGAAACTAACTACACCTAAAGATAGAAATAGGAAAGCTATCTGCCCCGGAGCAGAACCCCAAAGATAATAGAAAGCCCCCAAACATGTAATGGCGGTTAGACAAGAGGAAATACTGACACAGAAAGAAAATAGTATGAGCAAACGCTGGGGCCCAAACTATCTAAATAGAAAAGGACAGGAAGGGTACTTACTGCAATCCCAGAAAACCCTGAAAAACACCAACTCTACTAATTTCAAAATCACCTGAGATCACACGACCTCTACCACCTAAATTAGTTCTCTGGTGTAACAAAAACAGCAGCCACTGAAAAAACTGCAAAAAGCAAAAGTACAAAACACAGTGGCTGGACTAAACTGAGAGGGCAAAAGCCCCCGGAGGGGACCCAGAAGGCCCCCACAGAAGTGCAGGACAAAATGCAAAAATATAGCAAAAACACAAAATAAGAAATTGTCTTATCTGATAGCAGGAGATGCAGACACGACACAGCAGGCTACAAGGGAAACTGGAAAGAAGGATTCAGACCAGAACAATTGATCACCGGCAACCCTGATGGGAAAATGATTCCCTTAAATAAGACCAATCAGTAACACCTGATTCCCAATCCTCACTAGTACCGCTTGTAACCACCAGAGGGAGCCTCTGCTCAGAACTCATCTCAAACCCATTCACAACAGTACCCCCCCCCTTGAGGAGGGGTCACCGAACCCTCATTTGAGCAACCAGGTCGGTCAGGATGAGTTCTATGATATGCACGGATAAGTCTCCTAGCATGGATGTCCGAAGCAAACACCCAAGAATTATCTTCCTGACCATAACCTCTCCATTTAACCAAATACTGGAGTCTTCGTCTAGAAAAACGAGAATCCAATATTTTCTCAACCACATACTCCAGATTGCCCTCAACCAAAACAGGGTCAGGAGGCACAGCAGCAGGAACCACTGGCTCAACAAACCTCTTCAACAAGGACTTGTGGAACACGTTATGGATCTTAAATGTCCCTGGAAGAAGCAAACGAAAAGAAACAGGATTAATAATCTCCATGATCTTATAAGGTCCAATGAACCTAGGCTTAAATTTAGGAGATGCTACTCTCATAGGAATATTCTTTGAGGACAACCAGACCAAGTCCCCCACTTTAAACCGAGGACCATCAGTCCTATGCCGGTTAGCAAACCGTTGGCCTTCTCCTGAGAGAGGGACAACCTCTCCACTACCTGGTCCCAAATCTGCTGCATACGCTCAACAACAGAGTCAACACCTGGACAGACAGAAGCCTCCGTCTGTCCTGAAGAAAATCGAGGGTGAAACCCAGAATTACAGAAAAACGGAGACATCAAAGTGGCAGAGCTAGCCCTATTATTAAGAGCAAACTCAGCCAAAGGCAAAAAAGAGACCCAGTCATCCTGATCAGCAGACACAAAGCATCTTAGATAAGTCTCCAATGTCTGGTTTGTTCTCTCAGTTTGACCATTGGTCTGAGGATGAAATGCCGAGGAGAAAGACAATTGAACACCCAGTTTAGAACAAAAAGTCCTCCAAAATCTGGAAACAAACTGGACTCCTCTGTCAGACACAATGTTCTCAGGAATGCCGTGTAAACGAACCACGTGCTGAAGGAACAACGGCACCAATTCAGAGGAGGAAGGCAACTTAGGTAATGGCACAAGATGTATCATTTTGGAAAACCTATCACAAATTACCCAGATGGTGGTCATTCTCTGAGAAACAGGAAGATCGGAAATGAAATCCATAGAGATATGGGTCCATGGTCTCTTGGGCACAGGCAATGGCATCAACAAACCACTAGAGCGAGAGCAAGGCTTGGAGCGAGAGCAAGTCCCGCAGGACTGCACAAATTCCCTGACATCGCGAGACAAGGTAGGCCACCAAAAGGACCGACTAACCAAGTCTCTGGTACCAAAAATTCCGGGATGCCCAGCCAATGCGGAACAATGAATCTCAGACATCACACTCTTTTTCCATTGGTCCGGGACAAACAATTTTCCAACAGGGCAGCGCTCGGGCCTATCCTCCTGACACCCCTCCAGAGCAAGTCTCAAATTAGGCGAGATGGCGGAAAGAACTACACCCTCCTTCAAAATAACAGAGGGATCAGATAGCTCAGGAGAGTCCGCAAGGAAACTCCTCGAGAGGGCATCCGCCTTAACATTCTTAGTGCCAGGAAGAAAGGAAACCACAAAATTAAAACGTGTGAAAAACAAGGCCCACCTGGCCTGTCTAGGATTGAGTCGCTTGGCAGATTCCAGATAGACCAGATTCTTATGGTCCGTAAGGACCACCACCTGATGTTTGGCTCCCTCCAGCCAATGTCTCCACTCTTCAAAAGCCCACTTCATGGCCAATAACTCCCGATTACCCACGTCATAATTACGTTCAGTAGGAGAAAATTTTCGAGAGAAAAAGGCACAAGGGTTACTTTTAGAGGTCTCTGGATCTTTTTGGGACAAAACGGCACCTGCCCCAATTTCAGAGGCATCAACCTCCACCTGAAATGGCAGAGAAACATCAGGCTGCCGTAGAACAGGAGCAGAAGTGAATCTCTGCTTAAGTTCCTGAAACGCAGAGACTGCCTCAGGAGGCCAATTCACCACATCAGAACCCTTTCTGGTCAAATCAGTTAATGGTTTAACAATAACAGAGAAATTACCAATAAATTTACGATAAAAATTGGCAAAACCCAAAAATCTCTGAAGAGCCTTTAATGAAGTAGGTTGGACCCAATCACAGATGGCCTGAACCTTGACCGGGTCCATTTCAATAACAGATGGGGACAAAATGAATCCCAGAAATGAGATCTTCTGTACGCCAAAAAGACACTTTGATCCCTTCACATACAGAGCATTCTCTCTCAAAATCTGGAATACAGTTCGAACATGTTTCACATGAGAGTCCCAGTCATTAGAAAAAATCAAGATATCATCCAAATAAACAATCAGAAACTTGTCCACAAAATCCCTGAAAATGTCATTCATGAAGGACTGGAAGACGGAAGGAGCATTAGTGAGCCCAAAGGGCATCACAAGGTACTCAAAATGCCCTTCAGGGGTGTTAAATGCCGTCTTCCATTCATCCCCGTGCTTAATGCGAATAAGGTTATACGCCCCCCTGAGGTCAAGCTTGGTAAACCAAGTAGCGTTTTTCACCCTGGAAAACAGGTCAGAAATCAAGGGTAACGGGTATTGATATTTCACAGTAATATTGTTCAAGAGACGATAATCAATACACGGCCTTAATGAACCATCTTTTTTGGCCACAAAGAAAAAACCGGCACCTAAGGGTGAAGAGGATGGTCTGATATGACCCTTCTCCAATGATTCCTTGATATAAGACCGCATAGCGTCATGTTCAGGTACAGACAAGTTAAAAAGGCGACCCTTAGGGAATTTACTACCTGGCACTAATTCAATAGCGCAGTCATAGCTCCTATGGGGAGGTAAGGATGCAGATTTACTTTCGCTAAACACATCAGAAAAATCAAACAAAAAGTCAGGAACATCCTCAGCCTGGGGGGAGGCAGAAAAAACAGGAGTGTTGGTATTAACACATTGGCAGCCCCAACTGGTTACAGACACAGATTTCCAATCCAAAACAGGATTATGAGACTGTAACCAAGGGAAACCCAGCACGATAATGTCATGCAGATTATATAGAACCAAAAATTTGCAGCACTCCTGGTGATCAGGTTCAACCCTCATTATCACCTGAGTAGAAAACTGGGGTTTATTCTCAGCCAAAGGGGTAGAATCGATCCCCAGTAGGGGAATAGACTTCTGTAGGGGTATCAAGGGAAATCCACAACGTTTAGCAAAATCATAATCCATCAGGTTAATAGCTGCTCCAGAATCAACGAAAGCCTGAGCAGAAAATGAGGACAGAGAGCATATCAGAGTGACAGTTAATAAAAACTTAGTCTGAACACTACCCAAGACAACTGAGCGTGCAAAACGTCTTCCCCGCTTAGGGCAGACTGAAATAGCATGAGAGGCATCACCACAGTAGAAACATAACCCATTGCGCTTTCGAAACTCATGACGCTGTGCCCCAGACACCACTCCATCACACTGCATGGGCTCAGCAGCTGGCTCACAAGGCAACACCACTCCACGCATACTTCTCCGCTCACGCAAACGTCTGTCAATTTGAATCGCTAATGACATAGAATCATTGAGACCAGAGGGGACAGGGAATCCCACCATAACATCCTTTACATTATCCGACAGACCCTTCCGGAAAAGGGCCGCCAAAGCGTCGTCATTCCATTTGGTCAGGACTGCCCACCTACGGAATCTCTGACAGTATAACTCAGCGTCATCAAGCCCCTGATTTAATGCCAACAAGGCTTTTTCAGCTTGATCAGTGACATTAGGCTCATCGTACAATAACCCCAAAGCCTGAAAAAATGCATCAACATCACTCAAAACAGGATCCCCAGGTGTGAGGGAAAAAGCCCAATCCTGAGGATCGCCGCGCAGGAGAGAGATGACAATTTGAACCTGCTGCGCTGCGTTTCCTGAGGACTTAGATTTTAAGGCAAGAAACAATTTACAATTATTTTTGAAATTCTGAAACTTAGCTCGATCCCCTGAAAACAAATCTGGCATGGGGATCCTAGGTTCCACAACAGGCAACCTAGCAAGATATGCAGCAATACTCCGAACCTCAGCGGCAAGCTGATCCACACGGCCAGACAACTGTGCAAACTCCATTGGGAGAAAAGATCCTCCCAGCACCCAGAGATAGAGGGAAAAAAAAAAAAAAAAATGCAACAAACAGAAAAATATCTCTGACAACTTTTCTTCCTTCAAAATATTTTTTCCCTTCTGTGAGTACCATACAATTTTTATGGCCGGTGATAATGTTATGTTACGGTAGCTGAGGAGTGCAGGCAAAAAGGAAATACACCAGAGCAGTTGGAATCTATGAGATTGCAGTACCCTGACTAACCACCACAACTAGAGGCAGCCGTGGAGCGTTCCTACGATGGTCCTAGACGCCTCGTCACAGCCTGAGAAACTAACTACACCTAAAGATAGAAATAGGAAAGCTATCTGCCCCGGAGCAGAACCCCAAAGATAATAGAAAGCCCCCAAACATGTAATGGCGGTTAGACAAGAGGAAATACTGACACAGAAAGAAAATAGTATGAGCAAACGCTGGGGCCCAAACTATCTAAATAGAAAAGGACAGGAAGGGTACTTACTGCAATCCCAGAAAACCCTGAAAAACACCAACTCTACTAATTTCAAAATCACCTGAGATCACACGACCTCTACCACCTAAATTAGTTCTCTGGTGTAACAAAAACAGCAGCCACTGAAAAAACTGCAAAAAGCAAAAGTACAAAACACAGTGGCTGGACTAAACTGAGAGGGCAAAAGCCCCCGGAGGGACCCAGAAGGCCCCCACAGAAGTGCAGGACAAAATGCAAAAATATAGCAAAAACACAAAATAAGAAATTGTCTTATCTGATAGCAGGAGATGCAGACACGACACAGCAGGCTACAAGGGAAACTGGAAAGAAGGATTCAGACCAGAACAATTGATCACCGGCAACCCTGATGGGAAAATGATTCCCTTAAATAAGACCAATCAGTAACACCTGATTCCCAATCCTCACTAGTACCGCTTGTAACCACCAGAGGGAGCCTCTGCTCAGAACTCATCTCAAACCCATTCACAACACTAGACGCCTCGTCACAGCCTGAGAGATAACTACACCTAAAGGCAGAAAGATGAAAGCTATCTGCCCCGGAGCAGATCCCCAAAGAAAATAGGAAGCCCCCAAACATGTAATGGCGGTTAGACAAGAAGAAGCACGGACACAGACAGAAAACAGAATGAGCTAACGCTGGGGCCCAATCTGTCTAGACAGAAAAGTACAGGAAAGGATACTCATTGCAATCCAAAAAAAACCCCTAAAAATACCAACTCTTCTGATTGCAAAAACACCTGAGATCACACGATCTCTACCACCTAAATCAGATCTCTGGTGTAACAAAAATAAGCCGCAGCCACTGAAAAAACAGGAAAAAGCAAATGAACAAATAACAGTGGCTTCAGATAAACTGAGAGGAGCACAAGCCCCCGGAGGGGACCTGGCTGACCTCCACAGAAGTGCAGGGAACAATGCAAAAAGCAAGCACAAAAATAAAAGCAGAAAATATCTTATCTGATAGCAGAAGATGCAGGCAAGACTCCGCAAACTTCCAAATGAACCAGGAACCACAATTGAGACAAGAACAATTGATCACCGGCAACCATCATGGGAGGGAACCTCCCTTATATCAGACCAGTCAGTAATCCCAGATTGCCATTCCTCGCTGAAAGGTTCAGTACTGTCTGTAACCACCAGAGGGAGCCTCTGCTCAGAAACCATCTCTAGCACATTCATAACACCTGGGCAGGTAAGCATCTCTGCCTTTTTGCTGTATTTTTTGGCAAACAATAGTATAGTAAAGAAAAATTTATGACAAGTGTGTTCTGTGTAAACAGGGCTTGTACTGCTGAGGACAATGACAATTTTTGAGCATAGAACAGTCAACCTGTCATAATGCTTTAACCAACGATAGTCAAACTTGTAGTCAATAGGGCTGTCCATTAAGTGAAAATCATCTTCTCAATCACCATATTTCCCCCATGTAAAATTGTAACAGCTACACCCGTCCCGTGAGGGCACTTTTCTAGCATTGTCGGCGCCTGAGCAGGGTTGTCCAAGAAGTGGACAACCCTTTAATAATCACAAGTGGTCTAATGTAAATACATCCTATTTAATTGTTAGTACCACAAAACTTAAAGACTTGCTTATACTCTGCCACACCACCTGGATGCCCATAAGTAGCGGGAACATCTGGAAGCCAACATTGTGCATGAACGCTACCTCCCACCTAGAAGACCTTGTAAAATGGGTTGTGTTTCCACATGCAGTAACAATGTCATAAGTTTTTCTTGTACTGCGTCTCAATGAAATGATTAAAAAATGGCTTCTCTGTGTGAGTTCTTTGATGCTTAAAAAGATTTTTTCTGTAGATAAAACATTTCCCACATTCTGAACACGAACATTTTTTCTCGGTGTGAGTTCTTTGATGTGTAATAAGGACGCTCTTTTGGTTAAAACACTTTCCACATAGAAAGCATGAAAATGGCTTCTCTCCCGTGTGAATTCTTTGATGTCTAAGAAGAAGTGATTTTTGGGTAAAACATTTGTTACATTCTGAACATGAGAACGGCTTCTCCCCTGTGTGAGTTTTTTGATGTTGCAAAAGATTTGATTTGTGGCTAAAAGATTTCCCACATTGTAGACATAAAACCGGTTTTCCTGTGTGAGTTCTTTCATGTGCCGTTTGAAGGGACTTTTGGTTAAAACACTTTCCACATACAGAACATGAATATGGCTTCTCCCCTGTGTGAATTCTTTGATGTCTGACAAGATCTGATTTCTGGGTAAAACATTTCCCACATTCTGAACATGAAAATGGCTTCTCCCCTGTGTGAGTTTTTTGATGTTGCAAAAGATTTGATTTGTGGTTAAAAGATTTCCCACATTCTAGACATAAAAACGGGTTTCCTGTGTGAGTTCTTTCATGTGCCATTAGAAGGGACTTTTGGTTAAAACACTTTCCACAGAGGGAACATGAATATGGCTTCTCCCCTGTGTGAATTCTTTGATGTCTGACAAGATCTGATTTGTGGGTAAAACATCTCTCACATTCTGAACATGAATATGGCTTCACCCCTGTGTGAGTTTTTTGATGTTCAGCAAGCTGTGACTTCCTAGTAAAACATTTTGCACATTCTGGACATGAATATGGCTTCTCCCCTGTGTGAATTCTTAAATGTTCAACAAGAGTTGATTTACTTCTATAATATTTCCCACATACTAAACATATAAGAGGCTTTGCTCCCGTGTGAGTTTTTTGATGGTGAAGCAGAGATGACTTCTGAGTATAGTATTTCCCATATTCTGAGCATGAATATGGCTCCTCCCATGAGTGACTTCTTTCATGTTTAACTCCCATTCTGTGACTTCTATTTTGCTCAACATTCTGCAGTAAATCAGAAAATAGGACTTGTTCAGAAAGAGCAGATGACAGATCTTGGATGCGAAGGGCTGAGGGTATATCTGGGATAATAGAAGGCTCGTCATATGTATTCTGGACAATAACACAATCATCTGTCAAAAAATAAAACAGATTTTATCATAAGTTAGATTTTATAACTGTCATTCATTTTTTACCCTCAGATTATTAATATTGACGACCTATGCTTATTGGTAAAAATGCTCCATGAACCCGCATGACTTACATTTAATAGCAGTTTGTACTCAGTATTGCAGCTTTGGCCCATTCACTTACAATCCCATTATTTCTAGACCTTAAAGCCAAAATCAGTATTTATCAGGACACCAGACTGTTCTTTTGCAATTTTCCTCTGAAGTATATGTGCATCCAGATCTGGCTATTTACAAAGGTCGCCATCTGGAGTGCTGCTCTTCATAGTTGATTGCTGGACCTGGTGCTAATGCACCAAGCCGCGAGCCACACATCATGGGCCCACGAGCATCATGTGGCTCCCAAGCCACAGGTTGGTGATCCCTGCTATAGAACATGATGGACAGGCAAGAGATGTCTGGTTGTGCAGTAACTGTGGTAGTGGCAGCTGCTTTATGTGTCAATGGTGCATAAGGACCGTATGGAACATAATGGACAAGCAGAAGATTTTCAGCTTTGCAGGAGTAGTAGCACCAGTGCAGTATGAGACATGATTGACAGGCAAGAGATATGAAAATGTAAAGTGGCAGTGGTAGCAGCAGCATATTATGGAAATAATGGACAGACAGCAGATTTCCAGCTTTGCAGGAACGACAGCAGCAGTGCAGTACAGGACATGATGGACAAGCGAAAGATGTGCAAATGTGTAATAGCAGTGGTGGCAGCAGCACAGAATAGAAATACTGGACAGACAGACAGTAGATTTACAGCTTTGCAGGGACAGAAGTGCACAGTACAGGACATGATGGATAGGCAAGAGATGTGCAAATGTGTAGTGGCAGTGGTAGCAGAAGCAGCAGCACAAAATGGAAATAATGGACAGACAGCAGATTTCCAGCATTGTGGGAGCAGCAGTGCACAGTACAGGACATGATGGACAGGCAAGAGATGTGTATTGGCAGTGGTAGCTGCAGCACAGTATGGAAATAATGGGCAGACAGCAGATTTCACACTTTGCAAGGGCAGCAGCAGCGCAGTGCAGGCCATGATGGGACAGGCAAAATTATGTGCAAATGTGTAGTGACAGTGGTGGCTGCAGCAATATATTATGGACTACAATGGACAGACAGGAGATGGCCATCTTTGTAGGGACAGTAGAATGGGCAGCAGTAGAGTATGCAGTATAATGGGCAGGCAGGAGATACCCAGCTGTGTAGTGACAGGAGCAATGGCAGCAGAAGTACACTATGGGAAAAGACTAGATGTCTCTTTTAGTGGTGAACACTGACAGCCCTTGCACAAAATATGGATATGAGACATCCTCCAAAAGGCCAAATACACCCATTAGGTGTATGTAATATATATATATATATATATATATATATATATATATATATATATATATATATATATATGGCAGCTGTAGCCTTTCCTCCTCTGTGTTGTTTCTCTTACCCATTAGCTGTATAATAACATGGCAGTGCTTCAGCTTACAAATAAGAAAGGAGGCAGGGGGAGAGATAGAAATGATCTATTGCTGGGATGAGAGGAAGACGTCCATTGAGGAGGAAGCGGAGATGAACAAGTGCCGTCTCGTGTCCTGGTGTTGTAATCATAGCTGCCGACCCAGGGATATCCCACTAGTACATGGCCTCATTGTGGTGGTCATCATCACTGCTGCCACACAAAACACTGATCCAGTGGGCAGTGACATGTAATGTCCATGGTGATAAATTCTCCTCCATGTGGCAATGGTGTAGAGCAGGGGTCCCCAACCGCCGGTCCGCGGCCCATTACCGGGCCGTAGCAGTTCTGTTGCCGGGCCGCAGAGCCACGGCACAGAACGCTGTACACACTTGGAGCCGGCGGCTGCAGCACTGTAGTGACAGCTGCAGCCGCCGGCTTCAAGAAGACATCGATACTTACCTTCCGTCGCTGCATCCCTGTCGGCCGCGGCAGCTTCCTCCTGTGCGCAGCGGTGACGTAGTACCGCTCATTAAGGTAATGAATATGGACGTGACGCCACTCCCATAGGCGTGGCGTCCATATTCATGCCCTTAATGAGCGGTACTACGTCACCGCTGCGCACAGGAGGAAGCTGCCGCGGCCGACAGGGAAGCAGGGAAGTTCAGCGACGGAGCGAGGAGGGTAAGTATGATGGGGGGGGGATGGGGGAGCGGAGCCATGTATACAGGGGGGAGGAGGGGGAGCGGAGCCATATATACAGGATGGGAGGGTGGAGCGGAGCCATGTATACAGGATGGGAGGGTGGAGTGGAGCCATATATACAGGATGGGAGGATGGGAGCGGAGCCATGTATACAGGATGGGAGTGGAGCCATATATACAGGATGGGAGGGTGGAGCGGAGCGGAGCCATGTATACAGGATGGGAGGGTGGAGTGGAGCCATATATACAGGATGGGAGGATGGGAGCGGAGCCATATACACAGGATGGGAGGGGGAGCGGAGCCATATATACAGGATGGGAGGGTGGAGCGGAGCCATGTATACAGGATGGGGGGTGTAGCGGAGCCATATATACAGGATGGGAGGGTGGAGCGGAGCCATGTATACAGGATGGGAGGGTGGAGCGGAGCCATGTATACAGGATGGGAGGGTGGAGGGGAGCCATATATACAGGATGGGAGGATGGGAGCGGAGCCATATATACAGGATGGGAGCGGAGCCATATATACAGGATGGGAGAGGGAGCGGAGCCATGTATACAGGATGGGAGGGTGGAGCGGAGCCATATACAGGATGGGAGGGGGAGCGGAGCCATGTATACAGGATGGGAGGGTGGAGCGGAGCCATATATACAGGATGGGAGCGGAGCCATATATACAGGATGGGAGGGTGGAGCGGAGCCATATATACAGGATGGGAGCGGAGCCATAAATACAGGATGGGAGGGGGAGCGGAGCCATATATACAGGATGGGAGGGGGAGCGGAGCCATATATACAAGGATGGGAGGATGGGAGCGGAGCCATATATACAGGATGGGAGGTTGGGAGCGGAGCCATGTATACAGGATGGGAGGTTGGCAGCGGAGCCATGTATACAGGATGGGAGGGTGTAGCGGAGCCATATATACAGGATGGGAGGGTGGAGCTGAGCCATATGTACAGGATGGGAGGATGGGAGCGGAGCCATATATACAGGATGGGAGCGGAGCCATATATACAGGATGGGAGGGGGAGCGGAGCCATGTATACAGGATGGGAGGGTGGAGCGGAGCCATATATACAGGATGGGAGGGGGAGCGGAGCCATGTATACAGGATGGGAGGGTGGAGCGGAGCCATATATACAGGATGGGAGGGGGAGCGGAGCCATGTATACAGGATGGGAGGGTGGAGCGGAGCCATATATACAGGATGGGAGGATGGGAGGGAGCCATATATACAGGATGGGAGGGTGGAGCGGAGCCATATATACAGGATGGGAGCGGAGCCATATATACAGGATGGGAGGGAGAGCGGAGCCATATATACAGGATGGGGGGGGGAGCGGAGCCATATATACAGGATGGGAGGGGGAGCGGAGCCATATATACAAGGATGGGAGGATGGGAGCGGAGCCATATATACAGGATGGGAGGGGGAGTGGAGCCATATATACAGGATGGGAGGTTGGGAGCGGAGCCATATATACAGGATGGGAGGTTGGGAGCGGAGCCATGTATACAGGATGGGAGGTTGGCAGCGGAGCCATGTATACAGGATGGGAGGGTGGGAGCGGAGCCATGTATACAGGATGGGAGGTTGGGAGCGGAGCCATATAAACAAGGGTGGGAGCGGAGCCATGCATACAAGGGTGGGAGCGGAGCCTTGTATACAAGGGAGTCACATTCACATTATAAATGTTATTATTAAATGATGAGTATGCACTACTACTAAACTACAACCCCGTCCATAGCCCCGCCCCTTATGACCAAAGCCCCACCCCTGCCACACCTCCATCCCCGCCGGGCCATGGAAGAATGGTCTTTCTTGAAGCCGGTCCCTGGTGCAAAAAAGGTTGGGGACCACTGGTGTAGAGCATCTTGCCGCATAACGACAATTCCAACAAGTGGTCAATGTTCACCATCACGTGAAAGAACAAGGCGTGGGCAGTATCCGGCAGTCAGAGCTTTCTACACACTAGAATATGACTGTGAAGTAACCAGATTGTATCTTAATTTCCCAGACAACCATGTTTTTGTAAACCCACAAGAATTGACTTTTTATCTGTATATTGGCTTGTGGATTTAAGTGTTTATGTCTGGTGGGTCAAGAAGGCAGACTTGCATACCATTTAACATACTGTGTAAGTCTGTCATAGTGACTTGTACATAGTGGGTGTTTATCTGTGTTTATTGTGAGCTGATATGCTAAATTGTGTATTGTATTTGTATTGTGTATTGTATTCTATAACCAGTTTGATGACTTCGAAGATAGATAGGGAAAGGCTGTGAGGATGAACTGAAGCACACTGGGTAAATCTAAAAATAGATCACCTGCCTCGGGTATAAAAGAGACTTCTTTCCTTCTGGCTAGGGTCACTCTGGAGGGTCACAGCTGAGGGTACATCGGACCCAGCTGAAAGAACACAGGACTGTTCTCGGTCATCTCCCTACGCTTGTCGTACCTCCTCTCTCTGTGTGTATCACAGGTGGAATATCGACCCTGGGAGCTCTGACATATCATCTACCATCATCTTGGCGAGACAGCGGAAGGGTGAGGCCCTGTAATGTGCACCATCTTGGGGATAATTGTTGTGAATGTTCTGTTTGCTATTGGGTATTGTGGTTCAATAAAGCATTGTCACACTGTTTTACCCTAACCCTGCGTTGTCTGTGTAGTATGTGCCCACTGGGAGATAGAGCGGGCGTTCAGTGGTATGAGCCCTGGTCCATGCAGTCTTTCTAAAGGCAGCCAGCGGACAAGAGCAACCACTGACCCCGTTTCTCCACAATGACAAAAAGCAGTGGAATCCACCAAGTGGTACAGCGACGTTACCACCAGCAACTACACAATGTGAAACACACAAGCGGATGATTGTATTCAGGAGCAGAGGACTGAACATGGAAAGGCAGAGGACGAGTGAGAGCACCGCAATACTTGGAAACCATGGACAATATCAGTATATGAGCATGGAGGAGCCATCAACTCAACACAACCAAGCTGGTGTCAGACAGTGCTCGAGAGAAACAGATCAGGCAAACGGGGAGGTATCTTTAACACCCAAATACAGGTATGTTACAAAAAAAAAAAAGAAAAGCTCTAAAAGTGTCCGTACCCCTTATGACATAAAGTAGTAGAATTTGTCAATGAGAGGAATTTGTGACTTTTCAGTTATATTCCACAGTCACCACTCACCTGGGCGATGATATGCAGGGGTCTCCTCTTTACACCACTGATTGCTCCTCACATTAGGGGTCTCCTCTTTACACTGCTGATCGCCCCTCACATTAGGGGTCTCCTCTTTACATCGCTGATTGCTTCTCAAATTAGGGGTCTCCTCTTTACACTGCTGATCGCCTCTCACATTAGGGGTCTCCACTTCACACCGCTGATCTCCCCTCACATTAGGGGTCTCCACTTCACACCGCTGATCTCCCCTCACATTAGGGGTCTCCTCTTTACACCGCTGATCTCCCCTCACATTAGGGGTCTCCTCTTTATACTGCTGATCACCCCTCACATTAGGGGTCTCCTCTTCACACCGCTGATCGCCCCTCACATTAGGGGTCTCCTCTTTATACTGCTGATCACCCCTCACATTAGGGGTCTCCTCTTCACACCGCTGATCACCCCTCACATTAGGGGTCTCCTCTTCACACCGCTGATCGCTCCTCACATTAGGGGTCTCCTCTTTACACCGCTGATCACCCCTCACATTAGGGGTCTCCTCTTCACACCGCTGATCGCTCCTCACATTAGGGGTCTCCTCTTTACACCGCTGATCGCCCCTCACATTAGGGGTCTCCTCTTTACACCGCTGATCGCCCCTCACATTTCTCTCTGGACCATTAATATTGTTCAGATCTTTATCCGGATCCAAAAGCTGCAAAACAAATATTTAAAAGTCCCCGATGATGGGAGAAGTCCCCGGGAATAATGGTGAGAAGATCCGGACATGTGATGTCTGTGGTCAGCTGTGATCCTGCCGTCTCCACCGCTCTCATTACACAAGTATAAAACATATAATACTGGAGGAGAAAACAAGACTGAACACAAGGACGTCACAGCCGTATACACAACATAGGGAGATCTCCACCTACCTGATGGTCCTGTGGAGGAGGAGGAGGCGGGACATCTCTCTGGGGTTGTCCTCTTACTGGAGAGAACTGAGGAGACACAGACAGGACGGACATCATTATTACATACAGAGAATTATAGGCCGTGTGTATTTAGTCTATTACCTGGTGATGTGCGGGGCCGGAGCTCCTCCATCATCACCTCCTGGTACCGATCCTTGTGTCCTTCTAGATACTCCCACTCCTCCATGGAGAAATAGATGGTGACGTCCTGACACCTTATAGGAACCTGACACACACAATGATACAGTCATCACCCAGAATCCTCCAGTGCTGTCCTGTATAATGTCCCAGCATTCCCAGCAGCGTCACCTCTCCAGTCATCAGCTTAATCATCTTGTTGGCGAGTTCTAGGATCTTCTGCTCATTGATGTCCTCATGTATCCGGGGGTGAGGTGGAGGCCCCGGGATTGGGCTCAGGGATCCTCCCTGTCCTTCAGACACAGGGGCCTGACAGCGATCACTAGAGGTCTTCACTACTGTGTAATCCTGAGCGTGGAAACATTAATAATATCACTACTGACATCTCCAGAGTCCATCACCTCTCCGGTCATATCCCGTTATTCCCATAGATAATGAGGTCATGTGATGACATCAGAGCCTCTCACCTCTCCGGTCATATCCCGTTATTCCCATAGATAATGAGGTCATGTGATGACATCAGAGCCTCTCACCTCTCCGGTCATATCCCCTGTTATTCCCATAGATAATGAGGTCATGTGATGACATCAGAGCCTCTCACCTCTCTGGTCATATCCCGTTATTCCCATAGAT
>JARQOD010003402.1:0-65388 GCA_033576555.1 Oophaga sylvatica | reverse complement strand
TCTTCTCTGTACCGTAATTCCTCTGCAAACATGGATTCACCAAACAGCAGGTTTCCAAAGTCCATAAGTGTTCCAAAGTTCCTCAGTAGGAAATAGCTGGAGTACAAAGTCCAAGGTTTCCAGGAGTCAGGTCACAGGCTGACTGAGGCTTGATTCAGAAGCACTGATTGCTCAGCTGAGGCTGCTTAAGAAGCAAGAGGGAGAGAATCAGGGCGGGAACATAAAAGCTGGAAACTCCATATTAACTGAGGGCAAGATAGCTGCAGCAAGACAGAAAGCAAAATGGCCGACGGAAAACTGAGTTTCAAGGAACATGTCAAAAGAGACAAAGAACCTTACATTACTCCCCCCTTAGGGACAACCTCCGTATGACCTCAGACCAGGCTTGTCAGGGTACCTCTGATGAAACTGGCGGAGCAGGCGAGGAGCATTAACGTTATTGACTGGTTCCCATGAGTTGTCCTCCACTGGGTAGCCCTGCCATTTAATCAAATATTGCAACTGATTTCTGTACAACCTGGAATCTAGAATCCTTTCCACCATAAATTCTTCCTGACCATCGACCAGCACTGGGTCAGGGCAAGGAGAAGAGCGTCCAGGAAAAGTATTGGGTGTTGCAGCCTTTAGTAGGGATACATGAAAGACAGGGTGGAATCTCATAGTTCTGGGCAGTTGAAGACGAAAAGAAACAGCACTTATAATCTTACTGATCTTATAAGGTCCAATGTACTTATGTCCCAATTTAGACGATGGAATCTTTAATTTAAGATTTCTGGTTGACAGCCAGACCAAATCTCCTACCTTGAAAGCTGGTGCAGGTTTACGAAATTTATCTGCTGCTTTCTTGTACCTTTCCTGAGCCAATTCTAGATTTTCCTTTAGAAGATCCATATTCTTTTGTAAAGAAGTGATTCTTTCAGCCACTGCCGGCAAGGGCGTATCTATGGGAAATCGAGGAAGAATGTTAGGATGATAACCTAGATTGGAGTAAAAAGGAGACTGCTTAGTGGAGGCGCTCTGAGAGTTGTTATAAGAGAACTCAGCCAGTGGAAGTAGATCCACCCAATCATCCTGTAGGTGGCAGATAAAGCAGCGGAGATACTGCTCCAGGGTCTGATTGGTTCGTTCTGTCTGTCCATTAGTCTGGGGATGAAAAGCAGAAGAAAGGTTTACTTAAATGTCCAATGCGGCACAGAAATTTTGCCAAAACCTTGAAGTGAATTGCACCCCTCGATCCGAAATGACCTCATCCGGTACTCCATGTAAGCGAAACACATTCTTAATCATCAAATCTGATGTCTGTTTTGCAGTGGGTAAGCCGACACAAGGGATAAAATGAGCTGCCTTTGTTAAACGATCAACCACCACTAGAATGGTGTTCTTCCCTTGAGAGGTTGGTAACTCCACAATGAAGTCCATAGAAATGGATCCCCACGGGCGGGACGGGGTGAGAAGGGGTTGCAACAGACCAGTTGGTGAGGAGCGAGGTGTTTTGCATCTTGCACAGACTTCACATGAAGTGACATAGTTTAAAACATCTTTCCTGTAAGTGGGCCACCAAAAGAAACGAGAAAGAAATTCTTGTGTCTTTAGAATTCCTCTATGCCCGGCTATCTTGGAATCGTGGATGAGTTGCAATACTCTCAATCTGACTGTTTCAGGTATATACAGACGTTGTCCCTGAATCCACACACCATTCTTAAAGACAAGACTTACGTCCCTTGGGGTTGAGCCAACAAAGAATCCGCATGGTATGCTTCCTTGATGTCCTTAAGCAGGTCTTGATTATGAATCACTCCCAGGAATCTAGAGTCAGGAAGAATAGTCTTAGGAGGAGTAAGTGGACGTGTCTCTGCTGAATGAATCCTAGAGAGTGCATCAGCCTTTCCATTGCGCGATCCTGGTCTATAAGAAATTACAAAATTAAATTGGTTTAGGAAAAGATTCCAGCGAGCCTGGCGAGGAGTCAGGCACTTAGCCGACCTGATAAATTCAAGGTTACGATGGTCTGTCAGGACGACTATTTGCTGTGCAGCTCCCTGAAGAAGGTGTCTCCATTCCTTGAAGGCAGCAATAATGGCCAACAATTCTCTATTGCCCACATCGTAGTTCCTCTCAGCCGAAGACAACTGCTGGGAAAAGAAGGCACAGGATGCAAGACATTCTTCTCACCTGTTCTCTGAGAGAGTATAGCTCCAACGGCACAGTCTGAAGCATCCACCTCTATTATGAAGGCAAGCTCGGGGTTTGGATGTACTAAGATAGGTGCGGTGGTAAATTTATCCTTTAGACAGGAAAATGCTTCCTGAGCTTGCGGGGTCCAGGAGAACCTAGACTTTCCGGGTAAGTTGGGTGATAGGTGACACTACCTCAGAGAAATTCCTAATGAAACGTCTATAGAAGTTGGCAAACCCGATGAAGCGCTGCACCTCCTTCACATTTCTAGAATTGGCCAATCCTTGATGACTTGGGTCTTGCTTCCATCCATACTAATCCCTTGCGTAGATAGTACATACCCCAGAAATTGAATTTCGGTCCTATGGAATTCACACTTTTCAAGTTTGATGTAGAGATGGTTTTGTCTTAGGCGTTCTAAGACCATTCTCACATGTCCATGATGTTCCTCTGTGGAGTTAGAAAAAAATAGAATATCATCCAGATAAATCACCACAAATGTATCTAGGAGATCCATGAAGATGTCATTCACCAAGTGTTGGAAAGTGGCTGGGGCGGTACTCAGACCAAAAGGCATAACTAGATATTCAAAGTGTCCATAGCGTGACCTGAATGCAGTCTTCCATTCATCCCCAGGTCTAATACGGACCAAGTTATAGGCCCCACGGAGATCCAGTTTAGAGAAAATTTTGGCATGCCGCACTCTCTCCAACAACTCAGGGATTAAAGGCAATGGATAACGGTTTCTAATAGTAACCTTATTGAGTTCCCTATAGTCTATGCAGGGTCTCAGAGATCCATCTTTCTTCTTCACAAAGAAGATGGGTGCACCTGCAGGAGATGAAGAGGGGCGTATGAAGCCCTTGGCTAGATTTTCGTCTATATAGTCCTTCAAAGCCTTTAGCTCGGGCCCCGCCAGGGGGTAGATCTTACCAAAAGGTATCTCTGCTCCAGGCAATAATTCAATTGGACAATCATATGGACGGTGTGGAGGAAGCTGATCAGCGTTCTTCTTGTCATATAAATCCACATAGTCCTGGTATACAGCTGGTAGTTCAGGGACTGACATGGTTCCTTTAGGAACAGAGCAAGCTGAAACTCCTTGACTCATCTGTTTCTCCGGAAAGTGTAATTCCTTGGTCTCCCAGTTAATCGTAGGGTTCTGAGCCTGCAGCCATGGTAGCCCTAGAATAATGGGAAAGTGGGGAGAAGAGATAAGCATAAAGGACATTTTCTCCTGATGATCTTTACCCATAAGGACCCTCAAAGGCTCTGTTTCCTGATCCACTGGTCCAGAGGTTAGCAGGGAGCCATCCACAGTCTCCATCTGTACTGGAGTAGCCTTCTTCACTGAACGTATTCCCTGTTTCAGAGCAAAGGAGATATCCATAAAATTTCCACTTGCTCCTGAGTCGATCATAGCAGAGCTAGACACCCAGACTGAGTCAACCCAGAGTTTGATGGAAAGGAAGCAATGAGAATTGTTTCTTTTACAACTCAGCTGGGACACTGCTGAGGAAACTTGAAAAATTGCAGCGTTTACACCGTCATCGTCCCCAGAACTAACGGAGTTTAAGTCAGAGAAATCAAGATCTCTTGCAGCAGATCTCTCTGGAGCCTGCGGCTCGGACATGACAGATCTCCTCTCGCAACACTCACAGTGAATGACTGCTGCAGTAGTCTTACGAGAACGGCTGGGGCAGTTTATAATGAAGTGCCCTGACTTACCACAGTAGAAACATAGATTTTCCTTTAAACGATGTTCTTTGCGTGCATCACTAACCCGTCTTTGTAAAGAGTCCACCTGCATAGGTTTAGGTTCTGGTTCCCTTGTGATCCTACTCAAAGGTTCCTTAGCTGAGGAAGGAGGTAGGAAAAGGTCAGTGCGATTATTTTCGAACCATCTCTCTTGTCTGCGTTCAGTCAGACGAGCATCAATACGGATACAATAGTTAATAAAGTCACCTAACGCAGTGGGAGGGTCGGCACGAGCAAGTTCATCCTTAATCAGTGGAGACAACCCTTTCCGAAAAATAGAATTCTTGGCGGAAGTGTCCCAAGTGGTATCGAGAGCCCATCTCCTGAAATCCAGGGCATATTCGGCTACTGAACGCTTACCTTGGCGCAAAGTTAACATGGCTGCTTCAGCTGTTGCACCTCGATTGGGGTCATCAAACACCTGCCCCATGGCTGAAATGAAAGCATCAAGATGATTCAAACATTCATCCCCAGTCTCAATCAGAGGGTTTGCCCACATCAAAGCCTTGTTGGTAAGCAACATGATTATAGTAAGCACTTTGGATCGTTCAGTGGGAAATTGTGAAGCATGTGCAGAGAAAAATAAATTGCATTGGTTAATAAATCCCCTGAATTTCTCACGTTCTGTCACGACGTATAACAGATATATTCAAAGATAGCAACCTATATCTAATGTGACATAATTCTAAATTTCATATAATAGAGAAAATCAACATGTATACATAGTATCTGCCAGCAATGTCTTACCTGACATAATATCCTATGTATTGTGGGTCAATACTGTGTACGTGTCACGCTGTCTCTGGATAGAGGTGGACCGGGGTCTATGCTGACCCTGAACTGGGGTCCTGACTAGTCCCTCTACCTGGAGGTACTGTTAATGGTACAGAGGTCCAGGCCGCCAGCGTAACCCTGTCTCCTGTAGATCCCTGACCACTGTAATCTAGTCCTGAGAAGGACCCTGATTACCACCACAGGGAATGGGCAGGTCACAGCTTACACACAGTCTTAGACAAACGAGACAGACAAGGGGTAAAGAAAACACAGCCTTGCATACAACACTTCCACTACAGAGGAACACAAAAGGTAAAGGAGATAAACAATAAGCGAGGAGAGGAAAAACCACAACAGGCACTCTTAGCTTAAGTCTTCTCAGAAACGATCCGCTCTGCTGGTCTGAATGAATGCTTTCACCGGCAACTTCCCCAGCAGACCAACAGGTATATGAAGGAAGCTAATTAACAAAACATCAATCGCAGCTGGGCGAGGCTGGTCAGCCCAGCACCGAGAGAGAAAGAATTAACTCCCTCAGTGCCGAAAAACACCCAGCACCAGAAACTCAGCTGTGCGAAGTCAGGGTGTGCAATCGCGACGATCTCCGCCGCGACACACCCGTGACAGTACCCCCCCTTCTACGAGGGGCCTCTGGACCCTCAGGGCCTGGTCTATCTGGGTGAGTAGTGTGGAAGGCCCGAACCAAACGGTCTGCGTTAATATCCGATGCAGAAACCCACATCCTCTCCTCAGGACCATACCCCCTCCAATGAACAAGGTACTGAAAGGACCGGCGATTCAGACGTGAGTCAATGATCTTCGATACCTGAAACTCCAAATTACCATTGACCACCACTGGAGGAGGAGGTAGAGGTGACGGTATAACTGGTGCCACGTACCTCTTAAGCAACGATTTGTGGAACACATTGTGGATTTTAAATGTAGGAGGGAGGTCAAGACGGAAAGACACCGGATTAACTATTGAACTGATCCTGTATGGCCCGATGAATCTGGGACCGAGTTTCCAGGAGGGAACCTTAAGTTTTATATTCTTGGTAGACAACCATACCAGATCGTTCACACTTAGGTCCGGACCAGACACTCTCCTCCTATCAGCCATACGTTTGTATCGGTTCCCCATAGTGCTCAGATTATTAAGCACTCCTCTCCACACTGAAGCAAGTGACGACGAAAATCGTTCCTCCTCAGGAACCCCAGAAGAGCCCCCCCCATTGAAAGTACAAAACTGGGGGTGAAAACCATATGCCCCAAAAAACGGGGACTTACCAGTGGACTCGCTCCGCCTATTGTTAAGAGCGAACTCTGCCAGAGGCAAGAAAGAAGACCAGTCCTCTTGGTTCTCTGAGACAAAACACCGGAGATATGTCTCTAAGCTCTGATTCAGACGCTCTGTCTGACCATTGGTCTGCGGATGAAAAGCCGAAGAAAATGACAACAGCATCCCCCGACGAGAACAAAATGCCTTCCAGAATTTGGACACAAACTGAGACCCCCGATCCGACACCACATCGGAAGGCAACCCGTGAAGTCTCACAATCTCCCCAATGAACACCTGCGCCAGAGTTTTAGCATTAGGAAGAGCAGGAAGAGCAATAAAATGTGCCATTTTGCTGAACCTGTCAACTACAACTAGTATGACAGTTTTACCTGAAGACGGAGGAAGGTCCGTAATGAAGTCCATAGACAGATGGGTCCATGGATGCTCCGGGATTTTCAACGGTAAAAGGGCCCCAGACGGACGGGTATGTGGGGTCTTAGAGCGCGCACATACCCCACAGGACGCGACAAAAGTTACCACCTCTTTATTTAAGTTAGGCCACCAAAACCGGCGAGAAACGAGATCTACAGTTGCTTTACTCCCTGGGTGTCCTGCCAAAGCAGAATTATGATGTGCCTCGATAACCTTTTGTCTTAACTGATCTGGAACAAACAGTTTCCCTGGAGGTCCTACAGGGGCGTCCCCCTGAGCCTCCAATACCTCCTCCTCAAGCTCAGAGCATACAGCCGACACCACAACTCCCTCCTGAAGAATAGGAACCGGGTCATCCGTCTTCCCGGCCCCCGGGAAACTACGAGATAAAGCATCAGCCTTTACATTTTTAGACCCAGGACGATATGTGACGACAAAATTAAACCTGGTAAAAAACAACGACCATCTAGCTTGTCTGGAATTCAGACGTTTTGCAGACTCTAAATACAGCAGGTTCTTGTGATCAGTAATGACGGTGACCGGGTGGACTGCCCCCTCCAAAAAGTGACGCCACTCTTCAAAAGCCAACTTAATGGCCAAGAGTTCCCTATTGCCGACATCATAATTCCTCTCGGCGGACGACAATTTTTTAGAAAAGAAAGCGCACGGATGACATTTTCCAGGGGGCGGACCTTGAGATAATACCGCACCCACTCCTACGTCAGATGCGTCTACCTCCACAATGAACGGTTGTGATGCATCAGGTTGGATGAGTATGGGTGCTGAAGCAAAACATTTTTTCAAGGAGGAAAATGCTTGACAAGCTTTGTCAGACCACCTAGAAAAATCCGTCCCTTTTTTTGTCATGTCAGTGAGAGGTTTGACAACAGATGAGAAATTACGAATAAATTTCCAATAGTAGTTAGCAAACCCCAGGAAACGCTGCAGTGCTTTAAGATCCTCTGGCCGATCCCATTCAAGCACAGCCTTCACTTTCCCAGGGTCCATACGGAAACCGGAGGCTGACACCAAGAATCCTAAAAACTGAAGTTCTTGTACAGCGAATACACACTTCTCCCATTTGGCGTATAGTTTATTATCTCGCAAGATCTGCAACACTTGTCTCACATGCTCCTGATGAGACACAAGATCCGCGAGTAAATTAAGATGTCATCTAGATAAATGACAACAAACTGTCCCACTAGGTGGCGAAAGATGTCATTAACAAAATGTTGAAACACCGCCGGGGCAGTAGTCAGACCGAAAGGCATGACAAGGTTCTCATAATGTCCCTCCGGAGTGTTAAACGCTGTCTTCCACTCATCCCCCTCCTTTATCCTAATCAGATTATACGCCCCCTGAGATCCAACTTAGAGAACCATTTGGCGCCCACAATCTGATTGAAGATATCAGGAATAAGTGGGAGCGGATACGGATCTCGGACCGTAATCCAATTAAGCTCACGGAAATCCAGGCAAGGGCGTAGGCCTCCATCTTTTTCTTCACAAAGAAGAACCCCGCGGCCACTGGGGAAGATGAAGGTCTAATATGCCCCTTGGCCAGACTTTCCGAAATGTAATCCTTCATAGCTTGCCTCTCAGGACCAGAAAGGTTATATAACCTAGATTTTGGTAACTTAGCATCAGGAAGCAATTTTATAGCACAGTCATATGCGCGATGAGGAGGTAATTCTTGACACCCTTCCTCTGAAAACACATCCTCAAAGTCCTCCAGAAAAGGAGGTAAGGTTCTAGGCACGACCGTACCGATGACCGTGTTCATGCAGTTACTATTGCAAAATTCACCCCACTGGCTTATCTCTCTGGATTGCGAATTAATAACTGGGTTATGTTTAGTTAACCAAGGAAGTCCCAACACAATAGGAGTGGGAAGGCCCTCCAACACATAACAAGACAATAGTTCTTTATGTATTGCCCCCACTCGAAGGTCTATGTTATGCACGGCTTGCACAAAGCTACCTTGACCGAGAGGCCTGGCGTCAATAGAGAATATAGGGATAGGTTTGGCCAATACACTCAGTTGCATACCTTGCACCTGGGCAAACCGAGCGTCCACCAGATTAGCCGCGGCCCCACTATCCAGAAGAACAGAAATCCTCTCAGTTCTCGTACCTACCACCACATCTGCTGGTACGAGAAACTGAGACGGACTTGGGGACGAAATACATACTCCCAGATTGTCGTCCACCACACAACCTGGGATTAATAGTTTTCCGGCGACTTCTTGCTCAGTACAGTACGGGATGGACACCCCTCAATAAAATGTCCATCTCTCCCGCAGAAGAAACACCTTCTTGTTTTGCGGCGCACCGCCGATCCCCTCCCTCGGAATGATGTCCCTCCCAAGTGCATAGGTTCCTCGGAACAAACCAGGGGAACCTCAATATTAGGGACTTTAGAAGGAGGTGGATTCATCACAGGGGGCGGAGTTACCCCACACCTCTCCCGAAGCCATCTATCAATGCGAATAGCAAGAGCCATAGCGGCCTCCAGTGACGGAGGAGAATCATACTGAGCCAACACATCTTTTAATTTGTCAGATAAACCTTGACAAAACTGGCTCTTAACCCCTTACTGCCATCGGACGTACTATCCCGTCCATGGTACCTGGGCCCGTATGACCGGGGACGGGATAGTACGTCATAGGCGATCAGCTGCGCTCCTGAGGGGAGCGCAGCTAATCGCCGCCGGGTGTCAGCTGATTATCACAGCTGACACCCATGACTGTGTGTCAGGAGCGGTCACGGACCGCTCCCGGCACATTAACCCCTAGCACACCGCGATCAAACATGATCGCGGTGTACTGGGGGCACAGGGGAGGATCGCGCAGGGTGGGGGCTCCCTGCGCGCCCCCCTGAGACCCTCAGAGCAGCGCGATGTGATCGCGCTGTTCTGAGGGCTTCCTCCCTCCCAGGACCCGGATCCAAGATGGCGCCGGGGTCCTGGAGGGAGGCGGCTACCTCAGTGCCTGCCGAGAGCAGGCACTGAGAAGCCTGCATCTATGCCTGTGCGATCGCTGGTGTGACAGAGTGCTGTGCACACTGCCACACCAGCGATCTGATAAAATACTGTGATGTCCCACCCTGGGACAAAGTAAAAAAGTTAAAAAAGTAAAAATAAACATGTGTAAAAAAAAAATCCAAAATAAAAAAAAAAAAAAAAAAATATTCCCCAATAAATTCACTTCTTCCTGTAAATAAAAAAAAAAAAACAATAAAAGTACACATATTTGGTATCGCCGCGTCCGTAACGACCCCCCCTATAAAATTGTCCCACTAGTTAACCCCTTTAGTGAACCCCTTAAAAAAAAAAAAAAAAAAACGAAGCAAAAAATCAATGCTTTATCATCATACCGCCGAACAAAAAGTGGAATAACACGCGATCAAAAAGACCGATATAAAAATACATGGTACCGCTGAAAACGTCATCTTGTCCCGCAAAAAACGAGCCGTCATAAAGCATCATCAGCGAAAAAATAAAAAAGTTATAGCTCGCAGAATAAAGCGATGCAAAAATAATTATTTTTTATATAAAATTGTTTTTTATTCTATAAAAGCGCCAAAACATGAAAAAATGATATAAATGAGTATCGCCATAATCGTACTGACCCGAAGAATAAAACTGCTTTATCAATTTTACCACACGCGGAACGGTATAAACGCCTCCCCCAAAAGAAATTCATGAATTGCTGATTTTTGTTCATTCTAACCTCCCAAAAATCTAAATAAAAAGCGATCAAAAAACGTCACGTGCACAAAAATGGTACCAATAAAAACGTCAACTCGTCCCGCAAAAATAAGACCTCACATGACTCTGTGGGCCAAAATATGCAAAAATTATAGCTCTCAAAATGTGATGATGCAAAAACTATTTTTGCAATAAAAAGCGTCTTTTAGCGTGACAGCTGCCAATCATAAAAACCCGCTATAAATAGTAAATCAAACCCCCCTTTATCACCCCCTTAGTAAGGGAAAAATAATAAAATTAAAAAAAAGTATTTATTTCCATTTTCCCATTAGGGTTAGGGTTAGGGTTGCGGCTAAAGTTAGGGTTAGGGTTGGCGCTAAAGTTAGGATTAGGGTTAGGGTTGGGATTAGGGGTGTGTTAGGGTTAGGTTTGTGGTTAGGGTTGGGACTAGGGTTAGGGGTGTGTTGGGGTTAGAGTTGGAGTTAGAATTGGGGGGTTTCCGCTGTTTAGGCACATCAGGGGCTCTCCAAATGTGACATGGCGTCTGATCTCAATTCCAGCCAATTCTGCGTTGAAAAAGTCAAACGGTGCTCCTTCACTTCTCAGCTCTGCCATGCGTCCAAACAGTAGTTTATCCCCACATATGGGGTATCAGCGTACTCTGGACCCCAAGAGTTATTGTGCAATTTGTCCTATTTCTTCTGCTACCCTTGGGAAAATAAAAAACTGGGGGCGAAAATATCATTTTTGTACAAAAAAAAAATATTTTTTTGCTTTTATGGCTGTACATTATAAACTTCTGTGAAGCACTTGGGGCTTCATAGCGCTCACACACACATCTAGATAAGTTCCTTGTGGGGTCTATTTTCCAAAATGGGGTCACTTGTTGGGGATTTCCACTGTTTAGGCGCATCAGGGGCTCTCCAAATGCGACATGACGCCCTCAGACCATTCCATCAAAGTCTGCAATCCAAAACGTCACTACTTCCCTTCCGAGCCCCAACGTGTACCCATACAGTAGTTTTCTCCCACATATTGGATATCAGCGTACTCAGGACAAATTGGACAACATCTTTTGGGGTCCAATTTCTCCTGTTACCCTTGTAAAAATAAAATATTGGGGCAAAAAAATCATTTTTGCAAAAAAAAAAAGGATTTTTTATTTTTACGGCTGTGCGTTATAAACTTCTGTGAAGCACTTCGGGGTTCAAAGTGCTCACCACACATCTAGACAAGTTCCTTGTGGGGTCTATTTTCCAAAATGGGGTCACTTGTGGGGGGTTTCCACTGTTTAGGCGCATCAGGGGCTCTCCAAATGCGACATGACGCCCCCAGACCATTCCATCAAAGTCTGCAATCCAAAACGTCACTACTTCCCTTCCGAGCCCTGACGTGCGCCCATACAGTAGTTTTCTCCCACATATTGGGTATCAGCGTACTCAGGACAAATTGGACAACAACTTTTGGGGTCCAATTTCTCCTGTTACCCTTGTGAAAATAAAATATTGGGGGCGAAAAAAATCATTTTTGTAAAAAAAAAAGAGATTTTTTATTTTTACGGCTGTACCTTAGAAACTTCTGTGAAGCACTTCGGGGTTCAAAGTGCTCACCACACATCTAGATAAGTTCCTTGTGGGGTCTATTTGCCAAAATGGGGTCACTTGTGGGGGGTTTCCACTGTATAGGTGCATCAGGGGCTCTCCAAATGTGACATGACGCCCCCAGACCATTCCATCAAAGTCTGCAATCCAAAACGTCACTACTTCCCTTCCGAGCCCTGACGTGCGCCCATACAGTAGTTTTCTCCCACATATTGGGTATCAGCGTACTCAGGACAAATTGGACAACAACTTTTGGGTTCCAATTTCTTCTGTTACCCTTGTGAAAATAAAATATTGGGGACGAAAAAATCATTTTTGTAAAAAAAAAAAGGATTTTTTATTTTACGGCTGTACGTTATAAACTTTAGTGAAACACCTGGGGGTTAAAAGTTCTCACCACACATCTAGATAAGTTCCTTGAGGGGTCTAGTTTCCAAAATGGCGTCATTTATGGGGGTTTCCACTGTTTAGGCAGATCAGGAGCTCTCCAAACACGACATGGCGTCCAGCCAATTCTGCGTTGAAAAAGTCAGACGGCACTCCTTCCCTTCCAAACTCTGCCATGCACCCAAACAGTGGTTATACCCCCACATATGGGGTATCAGCGCACTCAGGACAAATTGCACAATAACTTTTGGAGTCTTGTTACCCTTGGAAAAATAAAAATTGGGGTGAAAAGATAATTTTTGTGGAAAAAATATGATTTTTAAATTTTACGGCTCTACGTTATAAACTTGTGTGAAGCACTTGGGGGTTAAAATTGCTCACCAAAGATCTAGAAAAGTTCCTTAGGGGGTCTAGTTTCCAAAATGGGGTCATTTGTGGGGGGTTTCCACTGTTTAGGCACATCAGGGGCTCTCCAAATGCAACATGGCATCCAATCTCAATTCCAGCCAATTTTGGTTGAAAAAGTCAAATGGTGCTCCTTCCATTCCGAGCTCTGCCGTGCGCCCAAACAGTGGTTCCCACCCACATATGGGGTATCAGCGTACTCAGGACAAATTGTACAACAACTTATGTGGTCCAATTTCTCCTGTTACCCTTGAGAAAATAAAAAATTAGTGACTAAAAGATAATTTTTGTGGGAAAAAAATAGGATTTTTTATTTTCATGCCCGGGCATTATAAACTTGTGTGAAGCACTTGGGGGTTCAAAGTGCTCACCAAAGATCTAGATAAGTTCCTTAGGGGGTATAGTTTCCAAAATGGGGTCACTTGTGGGGGGTTTCCACTGTTTAGGCTCATCTGGGGCACTGCAAACGGAACATGACCCCCATCAACGTCTGCATTCCAAAACGTTACTACTTCCTTTCCAAGCCCTGCCGTGCACCCAAACAGTTCCCCCCCCCCACATATGGGGTATCAGCGTACTCAGGACAAATTGGACAACAACTTTTGGGGTCCAATTTCCTTGGGAAAATTCAAAAATTTGGGACTAAAAAATCATTTTTGTGGAAAATTGTTTTTTTTTTTTTTTCACACCCAGGCATTATAAGCTTTTGTGAAACACTTGGGAGTTCAAAGTGCTCACAACAGATCTAGATAAGTACCTTAGGGGGTCTAGTTTCCAAAATGGTGTCACTTGTGGGGGTTTCCACTGTTTAGGCATATCAGGGGCTATCCAAACACGACATGGCATCCAATCTAAATTCCAGCCAATTTTAGTTTGAAAAAGTCAAACGGCGCTCCTTCCCTTACGAGCTCTGCCGTGTGCCCAAACAGTGGTTTTCCCCCACATATTGGGTATTGGCGTACTCAGGAGAAATTGCATAACAACCTTATTTGTCCATTTTCTCCTTTTACCCTTGTGAAAATAAAAAAAAAAGTTTGTAAAAGATCATTTTTGTGGCTAAAAAGTTAAATATTCATTTTTTCCTTCCACGTTGCTTTAGCTCCTGTGAAGCACCTGAAGGGTTAATAATCTTCTTGAATGTGGTTTTGAGTACCTTGAGGGGTGCAGTTTTTAGAATGGTGTCACTTTTGGGTATTTTCTGCCATATAGACCCCTCAAAGTGACTTCAAATGAGAGGTGGTCCCTAAAAAAAATGGCTTTGTAAATTTTGTTGTAAAAATGAGAAATCGCTGGTCAACTTTTAACCCTTATAACTTCCTAACAAAAAAAAATTTTGTTCCAAAATTGTGCTGATGTAAAGTAGTCATGTGGGAAATGTTATTTCTTAACTATTTTATGTGACATATTTCTCTGTTTTAAGGGAATAAAAATTCAAAGTTTGAAAATTGCAAAATTTTAAAAATTTTCGCCATATTTGCATTTTTTTCAAAAATAAACGCAAGTTATATCGAAGAAATTTTACTTCTAACGTGAAGTACAATATGTCACGAGAAAACAATCTCAGAATCGCGAAGATCCGTTGAAGCGTTCCAGAGTTATAACCTCATAAAGAGACAGTGGTCAGAATTGTAAAAATTGGCCCGGTCATTAACGTGCAAACCACCCTTGGGGGTGAAGGGGTTAAGAGCCGGGTCATTCCACTGAGTATCCGTGGCCCACCTACGGAACTCTGAAGAAAATTCCTCCGCCGGACGATCTCCCTGCTGTATCCTACGTAACTTCATTTCAGCAAGGGAGACCCGATCCGGGTCATCATATACCAGACCCAGGGCTGTAAAAAATCGGTCCACTGACTGGAGAGCCGGGGAGCCCGGGGGGAGAGAGAACGCCCAGGATTGAGGGTCCCCTTGTAAGAGCGAGATGACAATTCCCACCCTCTGATCCTCACTCCCCGACGACTGCGGCCGCAGCCGAAAATACAATTTACATGCTTCCCGGAAAGTAAAAAATTTGTCCCGCCCACCAGTGAACCTGTCCGGGAGAGCTACTTTAGGTTCAGATCTGGTTTGCTCCCGGGGTACAAAACCTTGGATTTAACGTCCGTCAGCTCCATGGACAAACTCTGCAACTGCTGAGCTAAATGGGCTACTGGATCCATGGTGGCTGGGGAGAATCTTTAGAGTGGCCGGTGAAAATGTCACGACGTATAACAGATATATTCAAAGATAGCAACCTATATCTAATGTGACATAATTCTAAATTTCATATAATAGAGAAAATCAACATGTATACATAGTATCTGCCAGCAATGTCTTACCTGACATAATATCCTATATATTGTGGGTCAATACTGTGTACGTGTCACGCTGTCTCTGGATAGAGGTGGACCGGGGTCTATGCTGACCCTGAACTGGGGTCCTGACTAGTCCCTCTACCTGGAGGTACTGTTAATGGTACAGAGGTCCAGGCCGCCAGCGTAACCCTGTCTCCTGTAGATCCCTGACCACTGTAATCTAGTCCTGAGAAGGACCCTGATTACCACCACAGGGAATGGGCAGGTCACAGCTTACACACAGTCTTAGACAAACGAGACAGACAAGGGGTAAAGAAAACACAGCCTTGCATACAACACTTCCACTACAGAGGAGCACAAAAGGTTAAGGAGATAAACAATAAGCGAGGAGAGGAAAAACCACAACAGGCACTCTTAGCTTAAGTCTTCTCAGAAACGATCCGCTCTGCTGGTCTGAATGAATGCTTTCACCGGCAACTTCCCCAGCAGACCAGCAGGTATATGAAGGAAGCTGATTAACAAAACATCAATCGCAGCTGGGCGAGGCTGGTCAGCCCAGCACCGAGAGAGAAAGAATTAACTCCCTCAGTGCCGAAAAACACCCAGCACCAGAAACTCAGCTGTGTGAAGTCAGGGTGTGCAATCGCGACGATCTCCGCCGCGACACACCCGTGACACGTTCACCGCCAAAACGAAAAGGAGGTAACTTGGGGATCCCAGAACTCGGGGTTATGGCAGGAGCCTGGACTCGTTCCTCTAGAGCCTCAATCCTGGCTCGTAATTCCTGGGTAGTTTGTCCAAACACTTGTAAATTGTGATTAGTGAGGTCCTGTAGGCTTGCAAAACGGGTCTTTAAAGTCTGTATATCTGCATGGATTGTATCAGTCATTCCACAAAGCTCCTTTATGCGAGCCTCCATCTTCCAGATCTTTTAAGACAGAAGTACTGGAAGGAGAAAAGAAAAGGAAAAAAAAAAAAAAACAATAGTGTTTACCTGTGGTAACACTCCAGAGTAAAATTAAGGGAATGCGCTCACCTGGAAGGGTTGTGAGAAGTCACAACCACTGTCATCACAGAAAGTATAAACGGACATCTGATATTCACAGTCACAGCAGACACGGCTTTCCCAGACCCAGCAGACACTAAACATTGGCTTCTGAATCTTGTCAAGTATGGTGTACAGTTCCTATAGCATCTTGTGCTTGGGTGCGAGGAAAACACATGAGACACAGGTTGATATGAAATGACTTGTATTACTTCATACAAGCATGCAGAAAAGGTCACACAGTTTGCAGGTACAGAGGCAGAAGACACAGCAGGCCAGAGTAACTTCAAGCTCTACAATAACTCTCCAAAGCAGGTTCAGGATCTCTTCTCTGTACCGTAATTCCTCTGCAAACATGGATTCACCAAACAGCAGGTTTCCAGAGTCCATAAGTGTTCCAAAGTTCCTCAGTAGGAAATAGCTGGAGTACAAAGTCCAAGGTTTCCAGGAGTCAGGTCACAGGCTGACTGAGGCTTGATTCAGAAGCACTGATTGCTCAGCTGAGGCTGCTTAAGAAGCAAGAGGGAGAGAATCAGGGCGGGAACATGAAAGCTGGAAACTCCATATTAACTGAGGGCAAGATAGCTGCAGCAAGACAGAAAGCAAAATGGCCGACGGAAAACTGAGTTTCAAGGAACATGTCAAAAGAGACAAAGAACCTTACACATAGGGATATTTCTTGGACAACCAGACCAAATCCCCCACTTTAAACCGAGGACCATCAGTCCTATGCCGGTTGGCAAACCGCTGGGCCTTCTCCTGAGAGAGGACAACCTCTCCACTACCTGGTCCCAAATCTGCTGCATACGCTCTACAACAGAGTCAACACCCGGACAGACAGAAGCCTCCGTCTGTCCCAAAGAAAATCGAGGGTGAAACCCAAAAAAATGGAGACATCAATGTGGCAGAGCTTGCCCTATTATTAAGAGCAAACTCAGCCAAAGGCAAAAAAGAGACCCAGTCATCTTGATCAGCAGACACAAAGCATCTCAGATAAGTCTCCAATGTCTGGTTTGTTCTCTCAGTTTGTCCATTGGTCTGAGGATGAAAAGCAGAGAGAGAAAGACAATTGAACACCAAGTTTAGAACAAAATGTCCTCCAAAATCTGGAAACAAACTGGTAACTTAGGTAATGGCACAAGATGTATCATCTTGGAAAACCTATCACAAATCACCCAGATAACGGTCATTCTCTGAGAAACAGGGAGGTCGGAAATAAAATCCATAGAGATATGGGTCCATGGTCTCTTGGGCACAGGCAATGGCATCAACAAACCACTAGAGCGAGAGCAAGGCTTGGAGCGAGAGCAAGTCCCACAGGACTGCACAAACTCCCTGACGTCACGAGACAAAGTAGGCCACCAAAAGGACCGACTCACAAGTCTCTGGTACCAAAAATTCTGGGATGACCGGCCAACGCGGAACTATGAATCTCAGACATCACACTCTTCTTCCACTGGTCTGGGACAAACAATTTCCCAACAGGGCAGCGCTCGGGTTTATCCTCCTGACACCCCTCCAGAGCCAGTCTCAAATTGGGCGAGATGGCGGAAAGAACTACACCCTCTTTCAAAATAACAGCAGGATCAGATAACTCAGGAGAGTCCGCAAGGAAACACCTCGAGAGGGCATCCGCCTTAACATTCTTAGTGCCAGGAAGAAAGGAAACCACAAAATTAAAACGTGTGAAAAACAAGGCCCACCTGGCCTGTCTAGGATTAAGTCGCTTGGCTGATTCCAGATAAACCAGATCCTTATGGTCCGTGAGGACCACCACCTGATGTTTGGCTCCCTCCAGCCAATGTCTCCACTCTTCAAAAGCCCACTTCATGGCCAATAACTCCCGATTATCCACGTCATAATTACATTCAGTTGGAGAAAATTTTCGAGAGAAAAAAGCACAAGGGTTACTTTTAGAGGTCTCAGGATCTCTTTGGGACAAAACGGCACCTGCCCCAATTTCAGAGGCATCAACCTCCACCTGAAATGGCAGAGAAACATCAGGCTGCCGTAGAACAGGAGCAGAAGTGAATCTCTGTTTAAGTTCCTGAAACGCAGAGACTGCCTCAGGAGGCCAAATCACCACATCAGAACCCTTTTTGGTCAAATCAGTCAATGGTTTAACAATAACAGAGAAATTACCAATAAATTTACGATAAAAATTGGCAAAACCCAAGAATCTCTGAAGAGCCTTTAATGAAGTAGGTTGGACCCAATCACAGATGGCCTGAACCTTGACCGGGTCCATTTCAATAACAGATGGAGACAAAATGAATCCCAGAAATGAGATCCTCTGTACGCCAAAAAGACACTTTGATCCCTTCACATACAGAGCATTCTCTCTCAAAATCTGGAACACAGTCCGAACATGTTTCACATGAGAGTCCCAATCATTGGAAAAAATCAAGATATCATCCAAATAAACAATCAGAAATTTATCCACAAAATCCCTGAAAATGTCATTCATGAAGGACTGGAAGACGGAAGGAGCATTAGTGAGCCCAAAGGGCATCACTAGGTACTCAAAATGCCCCTCTGGGGTATTAAACGCCGTCTTCCATTCATCCCCGTGCTTAATACGAATAAGGTTATACGCCCAGTAGCACTTTTCACCCTGGAAAACAGGTCAGAAATCAAGGGTAACGGATATTGATATTTCACAGTGATATTGTTCAAGAGACGATAATCAATACACGACCTTAATGAACCATCCTTTTTGGCCACAAAGAAAAAAACAGCACCCAAGGGTGAAGAGGATGGTCTGATATGACCCTTCTCCAATGACTCCTTGATATAAGACCGCATAGCGTCATGTTCAGGTACAGACAAGTTAAAAAGGCGACCTTTAGGGAATTTACTACCAGGCACTAATTCAATAGCGCAGTCATAGCTCCTACTTTCGCTAAACACATCAGAAAAATCAGTCAAAAAGTCAGGCACATCTTGAGCCTGGGGAGAGGCAGAAAAAACAGGAGTGTTGGCATTATCACATTGGCAGCCCCAACTGGTTACAGACACAGATTTCCAATTCAAAACAGGATTATGAGACTGCAACCAAGGGAAACCTAGTACAATAATGTCATGCAGATTATACAGCACCAAAAATTTGCAACTCTCCTGATGATCAGGTTCAACCCTCATTATCACCTGAGTAGAGAACTGGGGTTTATTCTCAGCCAAAGGGGTAGAATCAATCCCAGTAGGGGAATACTCATAGGTCAAGGGAAACCCACAACGTTTAGCAAAATCAAAATCCATCAGGTTAATAGCTGCTCCCGAATCAACAAAAGCCTGAGCAGAAAATGCAGACAGGGAGCAAATCAGGGTAACAGTCAACAGAAATTTAGTCTGAACACTACCCAAGACAACTGAGCGTGCAAAACGTCTTCCCCGCTTAGGGCAGACTGAAATAGCATGAGAGGCATCACCACAGTAGAAACATAACCCATTGCGTTTTCGAAACTCATGACGCTGTGCCCCAGAAGCCACTCTATCACATTGCATGGGTTCAGAAGCTGGTTCACAAGGCAACACTATTCCACGCATACTTCTACGCTCACGCAAACGTCTGTCAATTTGAATTGCCAATGACATAGAATCATTGAGACCAGAGGGAGCAGGGAAACCCACCATAACATCTTTTACATTCTCTGACAGACCCTTCCGAAAAAGGGCTGCCAAAGCATCATCATTCCATTTGGTCAGAACTGCCCGGTTTCGGAATTTCTGACAGTACAACTCAGCATCCTCAAGCCCCTGATTTAATGCCAACAAGGTTTTTTCAGCTTGATCAGTGACATTAGGTTCATTGTACAATAACCCCAGAGCCAGAAAAAATGCATCAACATTACTCAAAACAGGGTCCCCAGGTGTCAGGGAAAAAGCCCAATCCTGAGGATCGCCGCGCAGGAGAGAGATGACAATTTGAACCTGTTGTGCTGCGTTCCCTGAGGACTTAGGTTTTAAGGCAAAAAACAACTTACAGTTATTTTTGAAATTCAGAAATTTAGCTCGATCCCCCAAAAACAAATCTGGCATGGGGATCCTAGGTTCCACAACCGGCAACCCTGCAAGATAGGTAGAATACTCCGAACTTCAGTGGCAAGCTGATCCACACGGCCAGACTACTGTGCAAACTCCATTGAGAGAAAAAAAAAATCCTCCTCAACACCCAGAGAAAAAGAGGGAAAAAAAAAAAATCTGACAACTCTGACAACTTTTTTTCTTTCCACACTATTTTTCCCTTCTGTGAGTACCATATAATTTTCAGTTTGGGACGGTGATACTGTTATGTTTTGGTAGCTGAGGAGAGCAGGCAAAAACGGCAATACACCAGAGAGGTTGGAATCTACTGTATTGCAGTACCCTGACTAACCACCACAACCAAAGGCAGCCGTGGAGCGTTCCTACGTTGGTCCTAGACGCCTCGTCACAGCCTGAGAGGCTAACTACACCTAAAGATAGAAAGAGGAAAGCTATCTGCCCCCCGGAGCAGATCCCCAAAGAACATAGGAAGCCCCCAAACATGTAATGGTGGTTAGACAAGAGGAAATACAGACACAGACAGAAAATAGTATGAGCAAACGCTGGGGCCCAATCTGCCTAGACAGAAAAGGATAGGAAGGATACTTACTGCAATTCCAAAAAACCCTAAAAAAAGCCAACGCTACTAATTGCAAAAACACCTGAGATCACACGACCTCTACCACCTAAATTAGTTCTCTGGTGTAACAAAACTAAGCCGCAGCCACTGAAAAAACTGGTAAAGGTAAAAGAACAAACAACAGTGGCTCCAGAGGAACCGAGAGGAGACCAAGCCCCCCGGGGAGGGGAACCTGGCCAACCTCACAGAAATGCAGAGAAAAATGCAAATGGCAAGCACAAAAACAAAAAAAAAGAAAATATCTTATCTGAGAGCAGGAGAAGAGGCAAGACTCAGCAAGCTTCCAAGTGAACCAGGAAACAAAGTTGAGACAAGAACAATTGATCACCGGCAACCATGATGGGGGGAAACCTCCCTTATATCCAGCCAGTCTGTAATTCCTGATTGCCAATCCTCATTGAATGGTTCAGTACTGTTTGTAACCACCAGAGGGAGCTTCTGCTCAGAATTCATTTCTAAAACATTCATAACACAGTACAGACCGAGGGTGTGAGTACAAGTCCAGCAATGCAGGATCCAGAGGTCCAGAGCCCGGGCTGGCTCCTAGTGGAGGGCAGACCGTAGCAGAGGTGGGTGCAGAGCAGGTGTAGAGCAACAGAGTCTTTCCAGTGGTAAGTAAATCCAGAAGCAAGCGGGGTATCCCGAGGAATAGAAGAACAAGCAGGTTGCAAGTACTTGAGCTTGGCAGCAAGTGAGTGCACACTATACCTTGCTTGTGTATCTTGTTAGAGTTCCTTTATATATGCAGCAGACAGGAAACAAGATGGTCCCCGTGAAGCCGGTAACTCCATCTTGGGTCAGGGCAGAATCCAACAGAACTAAGGGCCAGAACAGACAAAACAGGTACGCAGTCCCAGTCCTTACATTACTTTCCTCTTTAAAGATATCCTATGGACGATCTTATTTCTGGTTTATTGGGGTATCTGCTGTGGAACTGTCTGATCAGACGAGGAGCATGAATATTTTCCAGAGGTTCCCAGGAATTCTCCTCAGACGGGTACCCTTGCCATTTTACTAGATACTGGAGTCATCCCCTATGAATCCGAGAATTGATGATCTTCTCCATGATGAATTCCTCCTGCCTGTCGATGAGAATTGGATCAGGAGGAGCAGATGTGCGCCCGGAGAAAGGATTTGCCACTACCTGTTCAAGCAGGGAAACATGAAAAACAGGATGTATTTTTAAAGAATTAGGCAACTTGAGTCGACAGGCTACAGAACTCACTATGCCACTGATCTTGTATGGACCAACTTATTTTTGCCCCAGTTTAGATGTTGGAACTCTGAGTTTCAAGCTCTTTGTTGAAAGCCAGACCATGTCTCCTACCTTGTATGTGGGTACTGGCTTATGGAATCTGTCTGTTGCCTTCTTGTATCTTTCTTGCCTGTGGCCATCGTCTGCTTCAGAACTTCCAGATTCTGCTGAAGAGACAAAATGCGGTCAGCTACCGCAGGTACAGACATGTCTATCGGAAGTCGAGGAACAATGCTGGGATGATATCCCTTATTAGCAAAGAATGGAGAATTTTGGTGGACGCACTCTGAGTTATTATAAGTGAATTCAGCCAGCGGGAGCAAACTCACCCAATCATCTCGTAAGTGACACACATAGCAATGCAGATACTGCTCCAAAGTCTGATTGGTCCTTTCAGTTTGGCTGTTAGACGGTGGGTGGAAAGCAGATGACAAATTTACCTTGATGTCCAGAGCAGCACAAAAATTTTGCCAAATTTTGATCCCTTCGATCAGATATTACTTCATCCGGGACTCCATGTAATCGAAAAATAGTTTGTAAGATAAGATCCGCAGTCAGTTTGGCCATCGGTAACCCAGTACATGGAATGAAATGAGCAGCTTTGGTTAATCGATCAACTACTACTAGAATTGTGTTCTTCCCTTGGGATGTAGGCAACTCTACGATAAGTCCATTGAGATAGACCCCCAGGACGAGATGGAATAGGAAGAGGTTGCAATAGTCCAGTAGGTGAGGAGCGAGGAACTTTTGATCTGGCACATACCTCACATGACGACACGTACAGTCGAACGTCTTGCTGGAAAGTTGGCCACCAAAAAGAAGCGAGACACAAATTCTTGAGTTTTCTGAATTCCTCTATGACAGGCGATCTTAGAGTCATGCATTAGTTTCAATACTCTTAATTTCATGGTTTCCGGGACATATAGACGTTGTCTCTGAAACCAAAGGCCGTTTTTCAAGGTTAAATTTACCTGAATAGGTGGTTGTTATGTTTCGGTAGCTGAGGAGAGATTGCAAAAATAGCCAAAGAAGCAATACACCAGAGAGGCTGGAAACTATTGGATTGCAGGACCCTAAACTAACCGCAACACTAGAAGTAGCCGTGGAGCGTACCTACGGTGATCCTAGATGCCTCGTCACAGCCGGAGAGATAGCTACACCTAAAGGCAGAAAGATGAATGCTATCTGCCCCGTAGCAGAATCCCCAAAGAAATAGGAAGCCCCCAAACATGTAATGGCGGTTAGACCAGAAGAAAATACGAACACAGACAGAAAATAGAATGAGCAAACGCTGGGGCCCAATCTGCTAGATAGAAAAGTATAGGAAAGAATTCTGACTACAACCCAAAAAAACCCTGACAAAAATACCAACACTTCTGATTAACAAAAAAACCTGAGATCACACAATCTCTACCACCTAAATCAGATCTCTGGTGTAACACACAGCAATTCAGCAAATAAAAAGTAACATAGGAACAGAGCAAAAGTGCAAACACAAACTGAGCACAATTGCAGCGCCAGGCCCCAAAAGGGAACCAGGCTGAAGTCTACTGCTAAGCAGCAAACCAGCAAGGAAAATCCAACCAGAGGAAAAAAAAAAACAGCAAATCACTTATCTGAATGAGAGCAGGAATGCAAGCTGAGCTCCAAGCAAGACATGGAAGAACAATTGATTACCGGCAAGGCTGAAGGGAGTTCAGGTCACTTATATCAGACCATTCAGAGCCAGCTGAAGGCCATTCAGCAATTAGTTCAATTACCCTCAGCAACCACCGGAGGGAGCCCCAGCTCAGAAGTCGCCTCCAGAGTATTCACAACAGTACCCCTCCTTGAGGAGGGGTCACGAACCCTCACCTGCGCAACCAGGCGATCAGGATGAGCTCGATGATCGGCACGGATCAGTCTCCTAACATGGATGTCCAAAGCAAACACCCAAGAATTGTCCTCCTGACCATAAACCTCTCCACTTAACCAAATACTGGAGTTTCCGTCTAGAAAAACGAGAATCCAATATTTTCTCAACCACATACTCCAGATTGCCCTCAACCAAAACAGGGTCAGGAGGCGCAGCCATAGGAACCACTGGCTCGACAAACCTCTTCAATAAGGACTTGTGGAACACGTTATGGATCTTAAATGTCCCTGGAAGAAGCAAACGGAAGGAAACCGGTTTAATAATTTCCATAATTTTATAAGGTCCAATGAACCTTGGCTTAAATTTTGGAGATGCAACCTTCATAGGGATATTTCTTGAGGACAACCAAACCAAGTCCCCCACTTTAAAACGAGGACCATCAGTCCTATGCCAGTAGGCAAACCGCTGGGCCTTTACCTGAGAGAGAGACAACCTCTCCACTACCTGGTCCCAAATCTGCTGCATACGCTCCACAATAGAGTCAACCCCCGGACAGACAGAAGCCTCCGTCTGTCCTGAAGAAAATCTAGGGTGAAGCCCAGAATTGCAGAAAAATGGAGACATCAAGGTGGCAGAGCTAGCCCTATTATTAAGAGCAAATTCAGCCAAAGGCAAAAAAAAAAAAAAAAAAAAAAAAAAAAAAAGAGACCCAGTCATCTTGATCAGCAGACACAAAACATCTCAAATAAGTCTCCAAGGTCTGGTTTGATCTCTCAGTTTGTCCATTGGTCTGAGGGTGAAATGCAGAGGAGAAAGATAACTGAACACCAAGTTTAAAACAAAATGTCCTCCAAAATCTGGAAACAAACTGGACTCCTCTGTCAGACACAATGTTCTCCGGAATGCCATGTAACCGAACCACATGCTGAAAGAACAAAGACAAAGTTCGGAGGAGGAAGCGGCTTAGGTCGGAAATAAAATCCATAGAAATATGGGTCCATGGCCTCTTGGGTACAGTTAATGGCATAACAAACACTAGAACGAGAGCAAGGCTTGGAACGAGAGCAAGTCACATAGGACTGCATAAAGTCCCTGACGTCACGAGACAAAGTGGGCCACCAAAAGGACCGACTCACCAAGTCTCTGGTACCAAAAATCCTGGGATGACCAGCCAACGCAGAACAATGAATCTCAGACATCACACTCTTCTTCCACTGGTCTGGGACAAACAATTTCCCAACAGGGCAGCGTTCAGGTTTATCCTCCTGACACCCCTCCAGAGCCAGTCTCAAATTGGGCGAGATGGCAGAAAGAACTACACCCTCTTTCAAAATAACAGCAGGATCAGATAACTCAGGAGAGTCCGCAAGGAAACACCTCGAGAGGGCATCCGCCTTAACATTCTTAGTGCCCGGAAGAAAAGAAACCACAAAATTAAAATGTGTGAAAAACAAGGCCCACCTGGCCTGTCTAGGATTAAGTCGCTTGGCTGATTCGAGATAAACCAGGTTCTTATGGTCCGTGAGGACCACCACCTGATGTTTGGCTCCTTCCAGCCAATGTCTCCACTCTTCAAAGGCCCACTTCATGGCCAATAACTCCCGATTACCCACGTCATAATTATGTTCAGTTGGAGAAAATTTTGAGAGAAAAAGGCACAAGGGTTACTCTTAGAGGTCTCTGGATCCTTTGGGACAAAACGGCACCTGCCCCAATCTCAGAGGCATCAACCTCCACCTGAAACGGCAGAGAAACATCAGGCTGCCGTATAACAGGAGCAGAAATGAATCTCTGCTTAAGTTCCTGAAACGCAGAAACTGCCTCAGGAGGCCAATTCACCACATCGGAACCCTTTTTGGTCAAATCAGTCAATGGTTTAACAATACCGGAGAAATTACCAATAAATTTACGATAAAAATTGGCAAAACCCAAAAATCTCTGAAGAGCCTTCAATGAAGTAGGTTGAACCCAATCACAGATGGCCTAAACCTTGACCGGGTCCATTTCAATAACAGACGGAGACAAAATGAATCCCAGAAATGAGACCTTCTGTACGCCAAAAAGACACTTTGATCCCTTCACATACAGTGCATTCTCTCTCAAAATCTGGAACACAGTCCGAACATGTTTCACATGAGAGTCCCAGTCGTTGGAAAAAAAAAAATCAAGATATCATCCAAATAAACAATCAGAAATTTATCCACAAAATCCCTGAAAATATCATTCATGAAGGATTGGAAGACGGAAGGAGCATTAGTGAGCCCAAAGGGCATCACTAGGTACTCAAAATGCCCCTCTGGGGTATTAAATGCCGTCTTCCATTCATCCCCATGCTTAATTCGAATAAGGTTATACGCCCCCTGAGGTCAAGCTTGGTAAACCAACTAGCACTTTTCACTCTGGAAAATAGGTCAGAAATCAAGGGTAACGTATATTGATATTTAACAGTGATTTTATTCAGGAGGCGATAATCAATACACGGCCTCAATGTACCATCCTTTTTGGCCACAAACAAAGAAACGGCGCCCAAGGGTGAAGAGGATGGTCTGATATGACCCTTCTCCAAAGACTCCTTGATATAAGATCGCATAGCATCGTGTTCAGGTACAGATAAATTAAAAAGGCGCCCTTTAGGAAATTTACCACCAGGCACTAACTCAATAGCGCAGTCATAGCTTCTATGAGGAGGCTAAGGATGCAGACTTACTCTCACTAAACACATCAGAAAAATCAGTCAAAAAGTCAGGGACATCCTGAGACTGGGGAGAGGCAGAGAAAACAGGAGTGTCAGTATTAACACATTGGCAGCCCCAACTGGTCACAGACACAGATTTCCAATCCAAAACAGGATTATGAGTCTGTAACCAAGGGAAACCCAGTACAATAATGTCATGCAGATTATGCAACACCAGAAATTTGCAACTCTCCTGATGATCTGGTTCAACCCTCATTATCACCTGAGTATAAAACTGGGGTTTATTCTCCGCCAAAGGGGTAGAATCAATGCCCAGTAAAGGAATAGACTTCCGCAGGGGTATCATGGGAAACCCACAACATTTGGCAAAGTCAAAATCCATCAGGTTAATAGCTGCTCCTGAATCAACAAAAGCCTGAGCTGAAAATGTGGACAGGGAGCAAATCAGGATAACAGTCAATAGAAATTTAGTCAGAACACTACCCAAGACAACTGAGTGCGCAAAACATCCTCCCTGCTTAGGGCAGACGGAAATAGCATGAGAAGCGTCACCACAGTAGAAACATAACCCATTGCGCTTTTGAAACTCATGACGCTGAGCCCCAGAAGTCACTCCATCACACTGCATGGGCTCAGGAGCTTGCTCACAAGGCAACACTATCTCACGCATACCTCTGCGCTCATGCAAACGTCTGTCAATTTGAATAGCCAAAGACATAGAATCATTGAGACCAGAGGGAACAGGAATCCCACCATAACGTCCTTTACGTTTTCTGACAGACCCTTCCGAAAAAGGGCTGCCAAAGCATCATCATTCCATTTGGTCAGGACTGCCCATTTTCGAAATTTCTGACAGTACAGCTCAGCGTCTTCACGACCTGATTTAATGCCAACAAGGTCTTTTCAGCTTGATCAGTGACATTAGGTTCATCGCACAATAACCCCAGAGCCTGAAAAAATACATCAACATCATTCAAAACAGGATCCCCAGGTGTCAGGGAAAAAGCCCAATCCTGAGGGTCGCCACGCAGCAGAGAGATGACAATTTGAACCTGCTGTGCTGCGTTCCCTGAGGACTTAGGCTTAAGGCAAAAAACAAGTTACAGTTATTTTTGAAATTCAGAAATTTAGACCGATCCCCCAAAAATAAATCTGGTATGGGGATCCTAGGTTCCACAACCGGCAACCTAAAAAGATAGGTAGCAATACTCTGGACCTCAGTGGCAAGCTGCTCCACACGGCCAGACAACTGTGCAAACTCCATTGAGGAAAAAAAAAAAAAATCCTCCTCAGCACCCAGAGAAAAAGAGGGAAAAAAAATAAAACAAAATAGAGAAAAAAATAAATCTGACAACTCCCTTTTTTCTTTTACTATTTTTCCCTTCTGTTGAGTACCATATAATTTTCAGTTTGGCCGGTAATACTGTTATGTTTCGGTAGCTGAGGAGAGATTGCAAAAATAGCCAAAGAAGCAATACACCAGAGAGGCTGGAAACTATTGGATTGCAGGACCCTAAACTAACCGCAACACTAGAAGTAGCCGTGGAGCGTACCTACGGTGATCCTAGATGCCTCGTCACAGCCGGAGAGATAGCTACACCTAAAGGCAGAAAGATGAATGCTATCTGCCCCGTAGCAGAATCCCCAAAGAAATAGGAAGCCCCCAAACATGTAATGGCGGTTAGACCAGAAGAAAATGCGAACACAGACAGAAAATAAAATGAGCAAACGCTGGGGCCCAATCTGTCTAGATAGAAAAGTATAGGAAAGAATTCTGACTGCAACCCAAAAAAACCCTGACAAAAATACCAACACTTCTGATTAACAAAAAAACTGAGATCACACAATCTCTACCACCTAAATCAGATCTCTGGTGTAACACACAGCAATTCAGCAAATAAAAAGTAACATAGGAACAGAGCAAAAGTGCAAACACAAACTGAGCACAATTGCAGCGCCAGGCCCCAAAAGGGGACCAGGCTGAAGTCTACTGCTAAGCAGCAAACCAGCAAGGAAAATCCAACCAGAGGAAAAAAAAAACAGCAAATCACTTATCTGAATGAGAGCAGGAATGCAAGCTGAGCTCCAAGCAAGACGTGGAAGAACAATTGATTACCGGCAAGGCTGAAGGGAGTTCAGGTCACTTATATCAGACCATTCAGAGCCAGCTGAAGGCCATTCAGCAATTAGTTCATTACCCTCAGCAACCACCGGAAGGAGCCCCAGCTCAGAAGTCGCCTCCAGAGTGTTCACAACAGTTGGTTGAATCAGAAGTGAGTCTGTAGCGTAGGCCTCCTTAATATCCTTTAATAGGTCTTGATTGTGCGTTTCGTTCAGATATTATGGTCTTTGGAGGCGAAGCCGAGGTTACGTCATCGAATGAATCCTGGACAGAGCGTCAGACTTCCCATTGCGAGAACCTGGTCTATAGGAAATAATTAAATCAAATTGGTTAAGAAACAGATTCCACCGAGCTTGTCTGGGTTTTAGACACCTTGCCGACCTCATGAATTCAAGATTTCGATGATCCGTGAGCACAACAGTCTGTTGAGATGCCACTTGTAGTAGATGCCTCCATTCTTTAAATGCAGTTATAATAGCCAACAACTCTTTATTCCCAACATCGTAATTAATTTCTGCAGGTGACAACTTTTGGGAAAGAAAAGCATAAGGGTGTAGAAGATCTTTCTCACCTGTTCTTTTAGAGAGTATGGCCCCTATAAGCACAGTCCGAGGAGCCCACTTCCACTATGAAGGCCCGAACCGGGTCCGGATGCACGAGAACAGGGGCCGAACTAAATTTAGCCTTCAATTTAGAGAATGCTAGTTGTGCCTGTGGTGACCAAACAAACGGCGTCTTCCTCCGAGTCAATTGAGTAATGGGTGCGACGATCTCTGAAAAGTTTTTAATGAACAGCCTGTAAAAATTGGCGAATCCAATGAATCTTTGGACCTCCTTCACAGACCTGGGAATTGGCCACTCTTAAATAGCTTGCTTCCATGCTGAGACCCTGGAAAGAAATAACACAGCCCAGAAATTGTATTTCCATTTTGTGAAACTCACATTTCTCCAGTTTGATGTATAACTGATTCTGCCGTAAACGATCCTGAACCATTCTCACGTGCCGCTGGTGATCCTCGATATTGCTGGAAAAAATTAAAATGTCATCCAAATAAATCACAACAAAAATATTGAGTATATCCCTAAAAATATAGTTTGCCAGATGTTAGAATGTAGCCAGTGCATTGTGCAGACCAAAAGACATGACGAGGTACTCAAAATGTCCATAACGTGACCGGAAAGCTGTTTTCCACTCATCCCCGGGGCGAATCCGTACTAAATTGTAAGCACCACGGAGATCTAATTTTGTGAAGATCTTGGCGTGTCGCACCCTCTCGAGTAATTCATGAATTAGTGGAAGCAGATAAGAGTTCCTAATCGTAACCTTGTTAAGTTAACGGTAATCTATACACGGTCGAAGACAGCCATCCTTTTTGACAAAGAAGATTGGGGCACCTGCTGGGGAGGAAGATGGTCATATAAATCCCTTTGCTAAGTTCTCATCAATATACTCCTTGAGGGCTTTCAATTCTGGTCCAGACAAGGGATAAATATTCCCAAACGGAATCGCGCCACCAGTAAGTAATTCCACAGGGCAATCGTATGGCCGATGTGGTGGCAATTTGTCTGCATTTTTTTTTATCGCATACATCCGCAAAATCTTGATATTCAATTGGTTATTTTAAGTCAACTGTAACCGATGACCTGACTGAAGTAAAGATGATGTCTGTTTACTTGGAAACACGGCAAATAAGGCTGGCTTCACACATCCGGCGGGCGCCTTGCGGCGCCCCCGGCATTTTCCCGCAGCGCCGCATCTGAAAATCTGATGCGCCGCATGCGGCTTTTTTCGCATTGACATGCATTAGCGCCGCATGGCGCCGCATGTCAATGCGTTGCATGCGGTTTTGTCCGGATGCGGCGCAAATGTACATTGCGGCGTCCGGAAAAAACGCTGCATGTAACTTTTTTTTTTTTGCCGGATGGTTTCTTATCTCTCCAAGCATCAGAAACCATCCGGCAAAAAAAACGCATTTTGGCCGCCGGAAGTGTGAAAGCTTTTCACATGCGGCGCTGCGGTAAAATGCCGGGGGCGCCGCAGGCGCCCGCCGGATGTATGAAAGAGGCCTAAGCCTCCTTACCTCGACACGCCAGAGCTGGTATGTCACTCTCCACAAGGAGAAACCTTACCCCCTAGACCTTAGTCCAGAGCCTCTCATCTAGCCAAATCAGATCTCTCCTACTTTGCACTGACGAGGACCAACAGTCCGAAACACCGTGTCTGCAAATGGAGATTCTGATTTGGCTTTTATCCTAAGTCATATTACAAGACTTGTTAAAGGGTTGACTGTGACTTGTAGGATCGCTACTTCCAATAGGTGGCGCTATAGAGTACAAGTTCTCTTTGTTTGAAGAGGCAATTTACATACTTGGAAACTGTAATTCTTTCGCCTTCCAATCGATAGTGGGGTTTTTCCGCTGTAACCATGGTAACCCTAGAATTATAGGGAAGTGAGGGGAGGGAATTAGCAAAAATGACAGTCTTTCAGAATGACCTGCCCCATACAAATCTTCAGAGGTGTTGTTTGAGAGTCTACCGGCCCGGATACCAGCGGAGACCCATCTACGGTCTCCTAACACCGGTGAACGTCTCTTCTGCGAATGTATACCGTGTTTTTTAGCGAATGCAATGTCCATGCAATTGCCACTAGCCCCAGAATTAATCATGGCTGTACTAGTAACCCAACAGGATTGCACCCAGATCTTAATGGGAATAGTACAAAGTGAGCCTTTTCTGACCTAGCCTGATATTGACATAGCAGAACTTATTGAAAATACTTCCCCACCCACAGGTGACGATGCTACTGAACTACAATCAGTAAAGTCTGGATTTTTCATCTGACATCACTTTCGTGCAAGAAATCAACTGAGAGCATACAGAAGATACATCGGAAAAGTCACATTCGATTACCGCAGCTGCGGACTTGCGATTTTTTCCTGGACAGACCGAGATGTAGTGTCCCGATTTTCCGCAGTAGAAACATAAATTTTCTCTGAAGCGATGTTCCTTGCGTGCATCGATGGTACTCCTCCGAACCGCATCAACGTGCATGGGTTCAGACTTTGCCGGAGAAGACGACTTGTTTTGAGTTTCACTGGAGGAAGATGGAAGGAATATAGAGTTATTACGGTTTGCCTCCGCCCACTTCTCTTGCCGGCGTTCGGTGAGACGAATATCAATCCGGATACAATGATTTATAAAGTCAGTCAGATTAGTAGGTGATTCACCCCAGCCAATTCATCCTTGATAGTAGCAGACAAACCCCTCCTGAACACTGCATATTTTGCAGAGTCACACCATGTAGTGTCCAGCACCCACCTCCGAAATTCCATAGCATATTCCACGACAGGACACTTTCCTTGACGAAGTATTAGTAATGCAGCCTCTGCCGTGAGGTTTCGGTTAGGGTCATCGAACATCTGACACATTGCAGCAATAAAGTCATTCAAAGAATTTAGACATGCATCATTTGTTTCAATCAGAGGATTAGCCCAGGCTAAGGGCCCCATCACACATAGCGACACACCAGCGATCCCGACAACGATATGCACTTGTCAGGATCGCTGGTGTGTCGCTACATGATCGCTGCTGAGCTGCCAAACACTGCGGGTAATGTCGCTTAGTTATCCGCAGTGTATGTTGGATACCAGCCCGCTGGTGCAGGGAGCTGGTAACCAAGGTACACATCGGGTTTCCAGGCGCTGCGCGGCACCCGGAAACCCGAAGTGTACCTTGGTTACCAGCTCCCCTGCAGCAGCGCGCTGGTATCCAACGTACACATTGGGCTTCCAGGCGCCGCCCGGCGCCTGGAAACCCGATGTGTACCTTGGTTACCAGCTGATCGCTGGTCTCCTGCTTGCCACACGCAAAGATGCATGCTGGTCAGCAGGAGACCAACGATCAAAAAAATGTCCAGGACATTCAGCGATGATCAGCGATACCCAGCAGGGGGGCTGATCGTCGCTGAATGTCACACACAGCGATATCGCTGGGGAGATCGCTGTTGCGTCACAAAACTAGTGACTCAGCAGCAATCTCGCTAGCGAGATCGCTGTGTGTGACGGGGGCTTAAGGCTTTGTTTATCAGCAACATTATCAGGGTTAACACCTTGTCCCGTTCAGTTGGGAACTGAGCCACACGTGCTGAAAAATATAACTGACACTGATTCAGAAACCCACGGAATTTCTCTCTTTCTCCACCAAACCTGAATGGTGGGAGTTTGGGAAAAACCGGACCCGGAGCTGGAGTTGGAACTGGGGCTGAAACTGCAGCTGCAGTCTCCACATTTGAGAGGCAAGTGGCTAGAGCCTGGATAGATGTATCAGCCACATTTGCATTATGATTATTTTGAGACTCTTAGGCTACTTTCACATTTGCGCTCGGGCGACCTGCGCCTATCTGCGCAAGGCCGCCGCTAAGCTCCGCCCCTGGCCGCGCCTCCTCCCGGCGGCTCCGCCTTTGGGCGCATGCGACCTGTGTACCCTATCTTTATCATTGGGTACGCAGGCCGTGCGCAGTATGCGTTTGACTGCGCATGCGTCCTTTTGACGCTGCGCCGAGCGCACCAAAGCGCACAATGTTGCATTTTAGTGCGCTCGGCGCACCGTCAAAAAGGACGCATGCGCAGTCAAACGCATACTGCGCACGGCCTGCGTACCCAATGATAAAGATAGGGTACACAGGTCGCATGCGCCGTCATGCGCCCATAGGCGGAGCCGCCGGGAGGAGGCGCGGCCAGGGCGGAGCTTAGCGGCGGCCGTGCGCAGATAGGCGCAGGTCGCCCGAGCGCAAATGTGAAAGGAGCCTAACGCCTCCAGCTTTGCCTTAATTGCCTGCAGCTCTCCGTGCAGTACTGTGACAAATGAGCACAACTTTTTCACCTTTGCCTCCACAGAATCTGACCCAGTGATCTCCATTTTTTTTTTTTTTTTTTTTTTTTTTTTTTGAGGCTTGTGTATTCTGTAATACAATTATGCTAGTGTCCTATGGAGACCAATGACGTGGGTCAGAATGAAGACAAACACGGTATATCACAGTTCAAGATATATATATATTGTAGAGAGATGAACTTCAGATAACTGATGTAAACTGCGACTCTACAGATAAGCAGGCAATAAACAGTCTCAAGAATATGCAGATAATAGCAGTACAGACCGAGGCTGTGGGTACAAGTCCAGCAATGCAGGATCCAGAGCCCGGGCTGGCTCCTAGTGGAGGGCAGACCGTAGCAGAGGTGGGTGCAGAGCAGGTGTAGAGCAACAGAGTGTTTCCAGTGGTAAGTAAATCCAGAAGCAAGCGGGGTATCCCGAGGAATAGAAGAACAAGCAGGTTGCAAGTACTTGCGCTTGGCAGCAAGTGAGTAACAAGATACACAAGCAAGGTGTAGTGTGCAGAGTTCCTTTATATATGCAGCAGACAGGAAACAAGGAGTATCAGACAGGAAACAAGATGGTCCCCGTGAAGCCGGTAACTCCATCTTGGGTCAGGGCAGAATCCAAACAGAACTAAGGGCAAAAACAGACAAAACAGGTACGCAGTCCCAGTCCTTACACAGAGACTCTGAGTAGGACAAGAAAGTACTCATCCTCTCATTCGCGTACACTGGCTTTGAACGCCTACATTACCAAACTGATCTCATTAGAGATGATGCCCTTCAGTTTGGTTGAAAGCGCAGCATTCCGAGAGCTCATGGCCTACGCTGTCCCACGCTATGACCTACCCAGTCGGCACTTCTTTTCTAGAAAAGCCATCCCTGCCCTCCACCTGCATGTGAAAGAACGCATTGTCCATGCACTCAAACAATCAGTGAGTGGAAAGGTGCACCTCACAACAGATGCATGGGCCAGTAGGCATGGCCAGGGACGTTACGTGTCCATCACTGCACACTGGGTTAATGTGGTGGATGCAGGGTCCACAGGGGACAGCGGCGGTGGGACAGTGCTGCCTAGCCCACGGTATAGGCAACAGTTGGCTGTAGGCGTTCGACCCTTCTCCTCCTCCAGAAGCAAAAGCTCGTCGACAGAGCGCAGTCGCACGAGCACGCCATCCGCAGCTGCCAGTGTTGCACACGAGGTGTCCCACTATCGAACAGCTAGTGGTAAGCGTCAGCAGGCTGTTTTAAAAATGATGTCTTTGGGTGACAACAGACACACCGCGGAGGTACTGGCCGACTACTTGCAGCGAGAAACTGAGTCATGGCTAGGCAGTCTACATCTTGAGCCAGGCAAGGTTGTCAGTGATAACGGCCGTAATTTTGTGGTGGCCATAGCCCTGGCAAAACTCAGACACATACCTTGCCTGGCTCACACCTTGAACTTGGTGGTGCAGTGCTTCATAAATAATTATCCGGAGTTATCAGCCCTGCTCCATAAGGTGCGAAGACTGTGCTCGCACATCTGTCGCTCACCCGTAGACTCCAGTCGTATGCAGAGGCTGCAGCGATCGCTCCACCTCCCCAAGCACCGCCTAATCATAGACGTTGCAACAAGGCGGAACTCCACCATGCACATGGTTGAGAGGCTGTGTGAACAGAGGCAGGCTGTAATGCATTTGTGGGAGGATACACGGGCAGGCAGACATTGAGTTGTCGGGTGTGCAGTGGTCAAAGCTGAAAGACCTCTGTAAAGTCCTTCAGTGTTTTGAGGAATGCACACGGCTGGTAAGTGCAGACGACGCCATCGTAAGCATGAGCATCCCACTTATGCGTCTGCTCATGCAAACTTTGATGCACATTAAGGTTCAGGCGTCTGCAACGGAGGAGGAGGGAAGCAATGATGACTGTCAGCCATTGTCTGCTCAGGGAACTGTCCTGGACGAGGTGGGGAGAAGAGAGGATGAGGGGGATGATTATTTTGGGGAGGAGGATGCTTCTCAGGGGCAAGAGAAAATGCTGGCTTGCCAAGGTCAGGTAGAGGGTTTGTGCGTGACTGGAGGGATGTGGATTTGGCAGAAAGTGCTCATCCACCCACCACTGGCAGTGCATCATTGACACCTGGAACATTGGCCCACATGTGTAATTTTCTCTTGCGGATCCTAAAAAGGGACCCCCGCATTGCCAAAATTATGAAGGATGACGACTACTGGTTGGCCAGCATTCTCGATCCACGCTATAAAGGCAAATTACAGAACATCATGCCACAGGAGAACCTAGAGCTAATATTGGCGAGCAAACAAGTAACTCTGGTAAACCGTTTGTTAGAGGCATTCCTAGCACACAGCAGCGGTGCAGGTTCCACCACGAGCCGTACTGGGCAACATGGAAGAGGTGTTCGTTGTGCACACAGCCGAAATGGCGTTGGAGACAGGGGTTTCATGACCATGTTGTGGACTGATTTCTCGAGTACCGCTCACACGACTGTTAATACTGAATCGATTGCAACAGACAGGAGACAGCAGTTGTCAACTATGGTTCAAAATTACCTCTCCTCCCCTATCGATGTTCTCCCTCACAGTTCATTCCCCTTTGACTACTGGGCCTGTAAACTGGACACCTGGCCTGAATCGGCACAATATGCCTTACAGGAGCTCGCTTGCCCTGCTGGTAGTGTGCTATCAGAAAGAGTCTTCAGTGCTGCTGGATTAATCCTGACAGAAAGAAAAGACCTTGCTCAGGGCCCCAGCATTTGCAATACTTACCTCTCCCTGATCCATCGCTGTGACGTCTTCCGCGTTTCCTGACAGTGACATTCAGGTCAGAGAGCGCGATGACGTCACGTCTGTGCGCCCTCTACATGAACAGTCACAGTGCAGAGAGCTGGAAGATAGCGACACTGAGGAGTCCAGAGTAGAGCAGTGCCCAGCGAGGAGACGTATTTCATTTTTTTTAATGTTTGGAGCAATATATGGGGAGCATTATACACTGGAGAATTATATATGGGGCCCATCATACACTGGAGCATCATAGATAGGGCCCATTATACACTGGAGCATTATATATGGGGCCCATCATACACTGGAGCATCATATACGGGGCCCATTATACACTGGAGCATCATATATGGGGCCCATCATATACTAGAGCTTCATATGGGGTTCATTATTTATGGGGCATCATATAGGGCCCTTTATATATGGAGCATCATATGGAGCACACATGGGGCCTATTCTGTAAGGAGCATTATATGGAGCCCATTCTGTATGGAGCAATATATGGGGCCCATCATATACTGTATGGAGCTTTATATGCGACTCATTATACTGTATGGAGCAATATGTGGGGCTCATAATACTCTATGGGGACCATCCTATACTGTATGGCACATTATATGGGGACCATCATATACTGGAGCATTATTTGGAGCTCATCATATACCGTATATACTCATGTATAAGCCGACCCATGTATAAGCCGACCCCCCTAATTTTGCCACAAAAAACTGGGAAAACGTATTAACTCGCGTATAAGCCTAGGGTGGAAAATGCAGTAGCTACTGGTAAATTACAAAAATAAAAATAGATACCAATAAAAGTAAAATTAATTGAGACATCAGTAGGTTAAATGTTTTTGAATATCCATACTGAATCAGGAGCCCATATAATGCTCCATACAGTTAATGATGGGCCCCATAAGATGCTCCATACAAAATACGCCCCATATAATGCTGCACAAAGGTTAATAATGGCCCCATAAGATGCTCCATAGATTATGCCCCCATATGGTGCTCCATAGATTATGCCCCCATAAAATGCTCCATAGATTATGCCCCCATAAAATGCTCCATAGATTATACCCCATATGCTCCAAAGATTATGCCCCATATGCTCCACAGATTATGCCCCATATGTTCCACAGATTATGCCCCATATGTTCCACAGATTATGCCCCATATGATCCACAGATTATGCCCCATATGTTCCACAGATTATGCCCCATATGCTCCACAGATTATGCCCCATATGCTCCACAGATTATGCCCCATATGCTCCACAGATTATGCCCCATATGCTCCACAGATTATGCCCCATAGGTTCCACAGATTATGCCCCCATATGATCCACAGATTATGCCCATAGGTTCCACAGATTATGACCCCATATGCTCCACAGATTATGCCCCAAATGTTCCACAGATTATGCCCCATATGCTCCACAGAATATACCCCATATGTTCCACAGATAATGCCCCATATGTTCCAAAAATTATGCCCCATATGCTCCACAGATTATGCTCCACGTGCTCTATAGTATAGGTCCCTTATGCTGCTGCTGCCGCTGCAACTAAAAAAAAAATGACATACTCACCTCTCGTCGCTGGGGGCCAGGTGCCGGTGTCCTGAGCAGGTGGGGACACCGGCGTGCTATGGAGGACAGGTGCCGGTGTCACCGCTCGCTCAGGGCCCCGGCACCTGAGATATTTACCTGTACCCGGTCCACCGCTGCGCGCCGCTGTCTTCCGGGTCCTCTTGTCAGTGAATGCACAGGCAGAGGGTGCGGCGCTTACTAACTATGTCATCGCGCCCTCTGACCTAAACATTCACAGCTAGAGGACGCGAGGACACAGCGGCGACAAGCGGTGGAATGGGGAAAGGTGAATATCTCCTATACTCACCCCTCCGCCGGCGCGTCTCTGCAGCCCCTGCTCTTCTCCCGCAGCTCTTCCTTTCTATAGCGGTCACGTGGTACCGCTCATTAAAGTCATGAATATGTGACCGCTGCAGGAAGGACCCTAAGATCATGGTAGAAGCAGGGGGGCAGCAGAGACATCGGAGGGGTAAGTATAATCTGACATCCCCGCTCCCCCTCCCGCCGACTCCCCCGGTATATGACTCGCGTATAAGCCGAGAGGGGGACTTTCAGCCCTAAAAAATGGGCTGAAAATCTCGGCTTATACGAGAGTATACACGGCACTGTATAGTAACATAGTTATTAAGGTTGAAGGAAGACTTTAAGTCCATCTAGTTCAACCCATATCCTATCCTAACCTGCCCTAACATGTTGATCCAGAGGAAGGCAAAAAAAACCCAAGTGGAAAACAGTAAGCTTCACATTGGGGAAAAAAAATTCCTTCCCGACTCCACATACGGCAATCAGACTAGCTCCCTGGATCAACGCAGTATCTAGGAAACTAGTGAATATAGCCTGTAATATTATACTTTTCAAGAAAGGCATCCAGACCCTTCTTAAATTTTAGTAAGGAATCACTCATTACAACATTAGACGGCAGAGAGTTCCATAGTCTCACTGCTCTTACAGTAAAGAATCTGCGTCTGTGATTATGGCTAAACCTTCTTTCCTCCAGACGTAGAGGATGCCCCCTTGTCCCCGTCACAGGTCTAAGAGTAAAAAGATCATTAGAAAGGTCTTTGTACTGTCCCCTCATATATTTATACATTGTAATAAGATCACCCCTAAGCCTTCGTTTTTCCAAACTAAATAACCCTAAGTGTAATAACCTGTCTTGGTATTGCAGACCCCCAGTTCTCTAATAACCTTGGTCGCTCTTCTCTGCACACGCTCCAGTTCAGCTATGTCTTTCTTATACACCGGAGACCAGAACTGCACACAGTATTCTAAGTGTGGTCGCACCAGTGACTTGTATAGAGGTAAAATTATGTTCTCCTCATGAGCATCTATGCCTCTTTTAATGCATCCCATTATTTTATTTGCCTTGGCAGCAGCTGCCTGACATTGGCCACTAAATGTGAGTTTGTCGTCCACCCATACACCCAGGTCTTTTTCAGTGACAGTTTTGCCCAGTGTTTTACAATTAAGCACATAATTATACATCTTATTTGTTCTACCCAAGTGCATGACCTTACATTTATCCCCATTAAAGCTCATTTGCCATTTATCAGCCCAAGCTTCTAGTTTACATAAATCCTCCTGTAATATAAAATTATCCTCCTCTGTATTTATTACCCTGCAGAGTTTAGTGTCATCTGCAAATATTGAAATACTACTCTGTATGCCCCTACAAGGTCATTAATAAATATGTTAAAGAGAAGCGGCCCCAATACTGACCCCTGTGGTACCCCACTGCTAACCGTGACCCAGTCCGAGTGTGCTCCATTAATAACCACCCTTTGTTTTCTATCCATGAGCCAGTTCTTAACCCACTTACACATATTTTCCCCTATCCCCATTGTTCTCATTTTATGTATCAACCTTTTGTGTGGCACTGTATCAAAATCTTTTGAGAAGTCCATGAACACCACGTCCACTGCATTCCCTTGGTCCAGTCCTGAACTTACCCCTTCATAAAAGCTTATCAGATTAGTCTGACAAGAACGGTCCCTCGTAAACCCATGCTGATACTGTGTCATGAGGTTATTCAGCTTCAGATACTCCAATATAGTATCCCTTAGAAAACCCTCCAGGATTTTACCCACAGTAGATGTTAAGCTCACTGGCCTATAATTTCCAGGTTCAGTTTTTGCCCCCTTTTTGAATATTGGCACCACATTTGCTATCCGCCAGTCCTGTGGTACAGACCCCGTTATTATGGAATCTTTAAAGATTAAAAATAATGGTCTATCTATAACTGTACTTAATTCCTGCAGTACTCGGGGGTGTATCCCATCCGGGCCCGGGGATTTGTCAATTTTAGTGATTTTTAGACGCCGCCGTACTTCCTGCTGGGTTAAGCAGATGACATTTAATGGAGAAATTTTTTTATCACTGATCATGTTATCTGTCATGGGATTTTCTTGTGTAAATACAGTTGAAAAAAAGTCATTTAGCATATTGGCTTTTTCCTCATCCTCATCCACCGTTTCACCCAGACTATTTTTAAGGGGACCAACACTATCATTTTTTAGTTTCTTGCTATTTATGTAGTTATAGAATATTTTGGGATTATTTTTACTTTCTCTGGCAATGAGTCTCTCTGCCTCAATCTTTGCTGTCTTGATTTGCTTCTTACAGAATTTATTCAGTCTTCTGTATTTATTTAATGCCTCATCACTACCTACTTGCTTTAATTCCCTAAACGCTTTCTTTTTGTCCCTTATGGCCTTACAGTCTATTAGCCATAGTGGTTTCCTCCTATTCTAGTGTTTTTCCATAGGTATATACTGTGCCAATCCATTCAGGATACTATAAACGTTCCCTTTCTTTGTGTATTTTTATGTCTCAGAAATGTCCCAGTTTATTGCACCAAGTCATCTTCTCGTTGGAATTGCTTTCCTGAAGTTAGTGCTTGTAACCTCACTAATTCTTTTAAAGGATACATGAAGCTTATTATTTGTGATCACTATTACCCATGACCCCAACCTTATATTTGATATGCGGTCGGGCCTTTGGTTACTATAGGTCTAGCAGTGCCCCTCTTGTTGGGTCCTGACACTAGTTGTGAAAGGTAATTGTTCTCATAGTTGCCAAACTTATTACCTTTGCTGAACTGCAGGTTTCTTTCCCAATGTATTTCGGGTGTTAGTCCCCACTATAATGACTCTCTTGAGTTGTGCTCAATCTATTGCTTTATGAGATATTCTCTGTTGCTTCCATATTTTAGGAGCACTTATACAAACCCCTATCAGTAATTTATATTTTCCCCCTCCTAATCTCCCCCAGAGACTCATCTTCATAGATTCACAGATATCACGAGGATGGGTTTTAAGGGATGATTTTCATTAAACACCACCCCAACCTCGCTTATTTTACGGAATTCTAACAGCTATGCCTGTAAATTAACCGCCCAGTCGTGGCTCTCATCCAGCCAAGTCTCAGAATCCCCACTGTCATAATTATGTTCACAAATTAATTCTAATCGCATTTATTGGTGAGGCTTCTGCTTATATACGCACTTTATATCTCTCGAACTCTATTCTTTCTTAAATTATTACTGTTCTACCACCCCATGCACCCCACCCCCAATTTCATTATTTGTGCCCAGGTCTCTATCTGCACTGCCTTCCCCTCCTATAAAATGAATACCCTCCCCCAGTCCCTAGTTTAAAGACTCCTCCAACCTTCTAGTCATTTTCTCCCCCAGCACAGCTGCACCCTCCCCATTGAGGTGCAGCCCGTCCCTAGCATAGAACCTGTAGCCAACTGAGAAGTCGGCCCAGTTCTCCAGTAACCCAAACCCCTCCTTCCTAGACCAATTCTTGAGCCACTTATTAACCTCCCTAATCTCCCGTTGGCTCTCTGGTGTGGCACGTGGTACAGGCAGTATTTCAGAAAATACCACGTTGGAGGTCCTTACTTTAGCTTGCAGCCTAATTCCCTGAAATCATCTTTAAGGACCTTCCACCTACCTCTAACTTTGTCATTTGTGCCAATGTGCACCATGACCGCTGGGTCCTCACCAGCCCCTCCCAGTAATCTGTCAGCCCGATCAGCGATGTGTCGGACTCGAGCGCCAGGTAGGCAGCACACTGTTCGACGATCCCTGTCTTTGTGACAGATTGCCCTATCTGTTCCCCTAATAATTGAGTCCCCCACTACCAGCACCTGTCTGGCCTGCCCTGCTCTCCTAATTCCCCCCTTACTGGAGCAGACACTCCCCCGGCTTTCAGAGGACATGCCTGGCTGCAGCAGTTCTACCCCTGTACTGACAACCCCCTCATCTGCCAATTTTGCAAACTTATTGGGGTGTGCCAGATCAGGACTAGCCTCCCTGGCGCTCTTACCTCTACCCCGCTTTCTAACTGTCACCCAGCTTCCTACTTCAGTGTCCTGCAGCTCCACCCTAGCATCCCCCCCTCATCTATCCCATTGAGCGTCTGCTCAGTGAGCAGAAGACTCCTTTCCATATTGTCTATGGATCTCAGTGTTGCCAGCTGCACATTTAGATCCAGGATTTGGGCTTCCAAATGCACAACGTGCTCACATCTCGCACAGCAGTATGCACCCTCCATCGGCTGTTCAAGGACTGCATACATGTGGCAAGATGTACACTGGATGGCATTGGCAATAGTGGAGCACATATCTAATGGGGATTTCACCAGCAGCAAAGATAAGTAAAAATAAATAAAAAGTATTAATAAAATATACAGTAACAGCAATTCAGTAAATCCTCCCTTGGAAACTCCCTGAATCCAAAGTCACTGAATCACAAGTCACACTTACCACCGCTCCACACTTGCGCACCGGTCACACTTACCACCGTTCACACTTCTCAAGTCACACTTACCACCGTTCGCACTTGCGCACCGGTCACACTCAGCTCGCTCACACTCGCTGAAGCAAAAGATTTAAAGAGAGATTTTTTTTTTTTTTTTCCTCCTTCAGCAGCAAATCACCCTGCTGCTCAATGCACTTCCAAAAGACTTGAGCCCCAACCAGCTGGCCCTTATAGACCCTTAATTATGAACCCCCACCCTTAATTAACCCCTTGTGAATATAGCTACACCAAGATTTAAATGCAATATAGTTAACCTTTAAACCTTTAAACACACAGATAGTAAAATAAGAGATTAATCCTTTAGAGAGAAAAAAATAGGTTAAAAAAGCCCCCTAAGGATAGAACAGGTAGAAAGGCAGTCAGGAATCCACAATTCAGCCACTCACACCAATTCACTCAGGTATTTGATTAAAGGTTTTTCAAATACTTCTTCACTGAATCTCAAGTAACACTTACCACCGTTCGCACTTGCGCACCGGTCACACTCAGCTCGCTCACACTCGCTGAAGCAGAAGATTTAAAGAGAGATTTTTTATTTTTTTTATTTTTCCTCCTTCAGCAGCAAATCACCCTGCTGCTCTAATGCACTTCCAAACATTATATGGGACCAATTATGTATGGAGCAATATATGTGGCTCATTATACTGTATGGAACATTATATGGGGCTCATTATTCTGTATGGAGCATCATATATGGAACTCATTATTCTGTATGGCGCACTATGTGGTGCCCATAATACTGTATGGAGGACTATACTGTCCGTTTTTTGAGCTATTGTAGAATTTACAATAGATATCACTCATGTAATGTAATAAGTGAAGTATTTGTCATTGTACTATACCTATATTTCTCTGCCGTATCGGAGCATCATGAATTGTGGTATGTGTTAAAGGGGCCCACTGAGACTCTTTCGCCCGGGGCCCACGAAAACCTGTAGCCAGCCCTGCCCCCCCAACTTTAGCCAAATAACCCCTAGTTTTCAATGCGTTACCATTATTATAAAGTAAATAAACATTGACAAGCTTAACCCTTAGTGACAGAGCCATTTTGCAGCTTAATGACAGGGCCAATTTTTACAATTCTGACCACTGTCACTTTATGAGGTTATAACTCTGGAACGCTTTAACGAATCCCGCTGATTCTGAGACTATTTTTCGTGACATATTGTACTTCACGTTAGTGGTAAAATTTCTTTGATATGACTTGTGTTTATTTATGAAAAAAACTGAAATATGGCAAAAATTTTGAAAATTTAACAATTTTCAAATTTTACATTTTTATGCCCTTAAATCAGAGAGATATGTCACACAAATTTCTTAATAAATAACATTTTCCACATGTCTACTTTACATCAGCACAATTTTGGGACCAAAATTTTTTTTTGTTACGAAGTTATAAGGCTTAAAAGTTGACCAGCGATTTCTCATTTTTACAACAAAATTTACAAAACCATTTTTATTTTAGGGACCACATCACATTTGAAGTCACTTTGAGGGGTCTATACGATAGAAAATACCCAAAAGTGACACCATTCTAAAAACTGCACCCCTCAAGGTGCTCAAAACCACATTCAAGAAGTTTATTAACCCTTTACGTGCTTCACAGGAGCTGAAGCAATGTGGAAGGAAAAAATTAACATTTAACTTTTTTTGCAAAAACTTTACTTCGGAACCTATTTTTTTTATTTTCACAACTGTTAAAAGAAAAAATGAACCACAAAATTTGTTGTGCAATTTCTCCTGAATAAGCCGATACCCCATATGTGGGGGTAAACCACTTTTTGGGCGCACGGCAGAGGTCGCAAGGGAAGGAGCGACATTTGACTTTTTCAGCGCAGAATTGGCTGGACGCCATGTCGCGTTTGTAGAGGCCCTGATGTGTCTAAACAGTGGAAACCCATCACAAGTGACCCCATTTTGGAAACTAGACCCCCTAAGGAACTTATCTAGATGTGTGGTGAGCACTTTGAACCTCCAAGTGCTTCACAGAAGTTTATAACATAGAACAGTGAAAATAAAAAATCATATTTTTTCCACAAAAACAATCTTTTCACCCCAATTTTTATTTTCCCAAGGGTAACAAGACCCCAAAAGTTTTTGTGCAATTTGTCCTGAGCATGCTGATACCCCATATGTGGGGGTAAACCACTGTTTGGGTGCATGGCAGAGCTTGGAAGGGAAGGAGCGCCGTTTGACTTTTTCAGCGCAGAATTGGCTGGACGTCATGTCGTGTTTGTAGAGGCCCTGATGTGTCTAAACAGTGGAAACCCCCACAAAGTGACCCCATTTTGGAAATTAGACCCCCTAAGGAACTTATCTAGATGTGTGGTGAGCACTTTGGACCTCCAAGTGCTTCACAGAAGTTTATAACATAGAACCGTGAAAATAAAAAATCATATTTTTTCCACAAAAACGATCTGTTCACCCCAATTTTTATTTTCCCAAGCGTAACAAGACCCCAAAAGTTTTTGTGCAATTTGTCCTGAGTACGCTGATACCCCATATGTGGGGGTAAACCACTGTTTGGGTGCATGGCAGAGCTTGGAAGGGAAGGAGCGCCGTTTGACTTTTTCAACTCAGAATTGGCTGGACGCCATGTCGCATTTGTAGAGGCCCTAATGTGTCTAAACAGTGGAAACCCCCACAAGTGACCCCATTTTGGAAACTAGACCCCCTAAGGAACTTATATAGATGTGTGGTGAGCACTTTGAACCCCAAGTGCTTCACAGAAGTTTATAACTCCCGGGCATGAAAATAAAAAGTCATATTTTTTCCACAAACCTGATCGTTTAGTCCCCAATTTTTTATTTTCCCAAGGGTAACAGGAGAAATTAGACCACAAAAGTTGTTGTCCAATTTGTCCTGAGTACGCTGAAACCCCATATGTGGGGGGGACCACTGTTTGGGCGCACGGCAGGGCTTGGAAGGGAAGGAGCGCCGTTTGACTTTTTCAAACCAAAATTGACTGGAATTGAAATTGGACGCCATGTCGCGTTTGGAGAGCCCCTGATACGCCTAAACAGTCGAAACCCCCCACAAATCACACCATTTTGGAAACAAGACCCTTAAGGAACTTATCTAGATGTGTGGTGAGCGCTTTGAACCCCCAAGTGCTTCACAGAAATTAATAAACGTAGAGCCGTGAAAATAAAAAATCATTTTTTTCCTCAAAAATGATTCTTTAGCCCACAATTTTTTTTTATTTTCCCAAGGGTAACAGGAGAAATTGGACCCAAAAAGTTGTTGTGCAATTTTGCCTGTGTACGCTGATACCCCATATGTGGGGTGAAACTACTGTTTGGGCGCATGGGAGTGCTTGGAAGGGAAGTAGCGCCATTTTGTAATGCAGACTTTGATGGAATGTTCTGCGGGCGTCATGTTGTGTTTGCAGAGCCCTTGATGTACCTAAACAGTAGAAACCCCTGCAAGTGACACCATTTTGGAAACTAGACCCCCAAGGAGCTTATCTAGATGTGTGGTGAGCACTTTGAACCCCTAAGTGCTTCACAGAAATTTATAAACGCAGAGCCGTGAAAATGAAAAATCATTTTTTTTCTCAAAAATGATTTTTTTAGCCAGCTATTTTTTATTTTCCCAAGGGTAACAGGAGAAATTAGAACCCCAAAATTGGTGTGCAATTTGTCCTGAGTACGCTGATACCCCATATGTTGGGGTAAACCACTGTTTGGGCGCACGGCAGGGCTCGGAAGGGAGGGAGCGCAATTTGACTTTTTGAAAGCCACGTCGTGTTTGGAGACCCCCTGATGTGTCTAAACAGTGGAAACCCCCTGCAAGTGACACCATTTTGGAAACTAGACCCCTTTAGAAACTTATCTAGATGTGTGGTAAGCACTTTGAACCCCAAGTGTTTCACAGAAATTTATAAACGCAGAGCTGTGAAAATAAAAAATAATTTTTTTTCTTAAAAGTGATTTTTTTAGCCAGCTATTTTTTATTTTCCCAAGGGTAACAGGAGAAATTAGAACCCCAAAATTGGTGTGCAATTTGTCCTGAGTACGCTGATACCCCATATGTTGGGGTAAACCACTGTTTGGGTGCACGGCAGGGCTCAGAAGGGAGGGAGCGCCATTTGACTTTTTGAAAGCCACGTCGTGTTTGGAGACCCCCTGATGTGTCTAAACAGTGGAAACCCCCCACAAGTGACCCCATTTTGGAAACTAGACCCCTTAAGGAACTTATCTAGATGTGTGGTGAGCACTTTGAACCCCCAAGTGTTTCACAGAAATTTATAAACGCAGAGCTGTGAAAATAAAAAATAATTTTTTTTCTCAAAAATGATTTTTTTTTAGCCAGCTATTTTTTATTTTCCCAAGGGTAATAGGAGAAATTAGAACCCCAAAATTGGTGTGCAATTTGTCCTGAGTATGCTGATACCCCATATGTTGGGGTAAACCACTGTTTGGGCGCACGGCAGGGCACGGAAGGGAGGGAGCGCCATTTGACTTTTTGAACGCCACGTCATGTTTGGAGACCCCTGATGTGCCTAAATAGTGGAAATCCCTCAATTCTAGCTCCAACCCTAATCCAACACACCCCTAACCCTAATCCCAACCCTAATCCTAACCTAAATCCCAACCCTAATTCCAACCCTAATTGTAACCCTAACCTTAATTGTAACCCTAACTCTAATTGTAACCCTAACCCTAATTTTAACCCTAACCCTAATTGTAACCCTAACCCTAATTCTAACCCTAATTATAACCCTAACCCTAAGGCTAGGTTAATTTTGCGTTTTACCAGCCCGTTCAACACATAGCGTTGACGGGCTGGTAACGGTATAGCATAACGCGATCGCGTTATGCTATACCCGCTAGCGCAGAGGAATCAGCAGATGATTCATCTGCGCTAGCGGTGACGGAGCCCAAACGCTGCAGCCCGCGTCCGAGGCTCCGTCACTGAATGATGGCACGTCGCAAACACATGCCGCTTTACGGCATGCGTCGCGATGCGCCCTCAAATGGGGGTGAATGGCAGCGTTAACGGACTGCATTACGCGCGTTATACCGCGGTGTAACGCACTCCGTCTAACGGACTGCCATAACGCAGTATGAACCCGACTTAACCCTAACGCTAATTATAACCCTAACCCTAATGCTAACCCTAACCCTAATGCTAACCCTAACCCTAATTATAACCCTAACCCTAATTATAACCCTAACCCTAACAGAAAAATGAAAATAAATATAATTTCTATTTTTTATTATATGTCCCTAACTAAGGGGGTGATAAATGGGGAGGTTATGTACTGTTTTTTTTATTTTGATCACTGTGATAGTTTATCACAGTGATCAAAATGCACTTTCTGGAGAATGAATGAAACTTTTTTTGAATCTGCCGCCAAGCAGATCAGCGGGCGCACTGCGCATGCGCCCGCCATTTTTTTTGTGCAGGAAGAAGACGCCGGGTTCCTGGGGCCTCGAGGAGGACGGAGGACACCGGTAAGTATAGGGAGGGGGCGATCGGGGGACCTAGGGACCCTCATTTTCTCCCCTCTGATGTGCGATCACATCAGAGGGGAGAGAAATTTTTATTTTTATTTTTTGCGATCGCGTCTATGCTTGCATAGAAGCGATCGCAACACCGGGATCGGTGAATACCGACCCGGATCATGCTCTCTGGGGTCTCGGCTACCCCCTGTAGCCGAGACCCCAGAGAATATTTGCCCATCCCCCCAGCACATAGCGGCACATAGCGGCGGGCACACTGAGCATGCGCCCGCCAATTTCTTCATCGCGCCGGCACCGGGGGACACCGGAGGGCCCTGGGGCCACATGCAGGGGATCGGGGGCAACATGGGGGTCCTGGGGACCCTTTTTCTCTGTCCTCTGATGTCCGATGACATCAGAGGACAGAGAAATTAAATGGCACAACTTTTTTTTTTGTTGTTGTTGCGGTCGCCGTTATAGGGTTAATAACGGCGATCGCAACATCGGTGTCGGTAAAAACCGACCCGATTCATGTTCTCTGGGGTCTCGGCTACCCCCGGTAGCCGAGACCCCGGAGAAAATGCGCCTCTGGGGGGCGTTATTCACTTTTTCCACAGCGCCGTTAATTAACGGCGCTGTGGTTTAAGTACCCTTAATGACCGCCGTTAAAAGGCGTATCGGCGGTCGTTAAGGGGTTAAGTAATAAGAATTCATGTCGTTGGCATTGAAATGGGCACTGTAGGTGTCTTTACTGTCCTCCACTCTCTGCCGACTTTTATTCCCCATTGACTTGCATTGGGGTCGTGTTCCGATCGAAACAGGACTTTTGCTGCTAGTCGGCCGATTTCGTTTTGGTAAACCCGACTTGACCCTCCCGAAGGCAAAGTCGCTCATCTCTAGTGTTAACAAATGGTTGCACATCCATTTGGAAGAGTTTTTCAAGTAGGGTGCCACAAGGCTCTGTCTTGGCCCCAGTGTTGTTCAACATTTTTATCAATGGTCTAGATAAGGGAACTGAAGGTAAACTAATCAAATTTGCAGACAATGCAACACTAGTGGGGATAGCTAACACTAGAGATCATGGGCGTACCCACCGTGGGGCAGGGGGGCAGGTGCCCCCCTAGAAGCAGGGGCGCACGGTGCTTGATCCGGCCCGTCGGCCCCGCCGACATTGAACTGACAGTTCATTGCCGGCGGGCCCTTTAATCGCGGGCGCAATGTGCTGAGTTAGGAAGGCCTTGCGGCCTTCCATATGCAGCACAGGTGACGTGATCGTCATCACGCCGCCTGCGCGACCTGATGACGTCACGCCGCCTGTGCCAGGAGAAGACGGAGTCCAGAGCGCGCTTCTTCAGAGGTGCGGGGGAGATAGGTGAGTACTGGCTTTTTTTTTTTTGACGCCGGGCCCGGCCTATGTGGGGATTATGCTGGCTATGGGGATTATGCTGGCTATGGGGACATTATGCTGGCTATGGGGGGATTATGCTGGCTATGGGGGAATTTTATGCTGGCTATGGGGGGATTCTGCTGGCTATGGGGGGATTCTGCTGGCTATGGGGATTATGCTGGCTATGGGGGGATTATGCTGGCTATGGGGACTATGCTGGCTATGGGGATTATGCTGGCTATGGGGGGATTATGCTTGCTATGCGTATTATGCTGGCTATTGGGGGATTATGCTGCCTATGGGGGGATTATGCTGGCTATGGGGATTATGCTGGCTATGGGGGGATTATGCTTGCTATGGGGATTATGCTGGCAATAGGGAGATTATGCTGCCTATGGGGGGATTCTGCTGGCTATGGGGGGATTCTGCTGGCTATGGGAATTATGCTGGCTATGGGGGGATTATGCTGGCTATGGGGACTATGCTGGCTATGGGGATTATGCTGGCTATGGGGGGATTATGCTTGCTATGCGTATTATGCTGGCTATTGGGGGATTATGCTGCCTATGGGGGGATTATGCTGGCTATGGGGATTATGCTGGCTATGGGGGGATTATGCTTGCTATGGGGATTATGCTGGCTATTGGGGGATTATGCTGCCTATAGGGGGATTCTGCTGGCTATGGGGGGATTCTGCTGGCTATGGGGATTATGCTGGCTATGGGGGATTATGCTGGCTATGGGGATTATGCTGGCTATGGGGGATTATGCTGGCTTGGGGGACTATGCTGCCTATGGGGGGATTATGCTGGCTATGGGGGGATTATGCTGGCTATGGGGGGATTATGCTGGCTATGGGGGATTATGCTGGCTATGGGGGGATTATGCTGGCTACGGGGGGATTACGCTGGCTATGGGGGGATTACGCTGGCTATGGGGGATTATGCTGGCTATTTGGGGGATTACGCTGGCTATTGGGGGATTATGCTGGCTATTGGGGATAATGCTGGCTATTGAGGGATTATGCTGGCTATGGGGGATTATGCTGGCTATGGGGGATTCTGCTGGCTATGGGGGGATTCTGCTGGCTATGGGGATTATGCTGGCTATGGGGGGATTATGCTGGCTATGGGGACTATGCTGGCTATGGGGATTATGCTGGCTATGGGGGGATTATGCTTGCTATGGGAATTATGCTGGCTATTTGGGGATTATGCTGCCTATGGGGGGATTATGCTGGCTATGGGGGGATTCTGCTGGCTATGGGGATTATGCTGGCTATGGGGGGATTATGATGGATATGGGGATTATGCTGCATGGGGATTGCTGTATGGGGATTATGCTGGCTATGGGGATTATGCTGCATATGGGGGATTATGCTGGCTATGGGGGACTATGCTGCCTATGGGGATTATGCTGCCTATGAGGGATTATGCTGGCTATGGGGGGATTATGCTGGCTATGGGGGGATTATGCTGGCTATGGGGGGATTATGCTGGCTATGGGGGATTATGCTGGCTATGGGGGATTATGCTGGCTATGGGGGATTACGCTGGCTATGGAGGGATTACGCTGGCTGTGGGGGGATTACTCTGGCAATTGGATTACGCTGGCTATTGGGGGATTATGCTGCCTACTGGGGACTACTATGCTGCCTATTGGGGATTATGCTGCCTATTGAGGACATATGCTGTTATTGGGACATTTACCTGCCTATTGGGGACCTATGCTGCCTATTGGGGACCTATGCTGCCTATTGGGGACCTATGCTGTCTATTGGGGACCTATGCTGTCTATTGGGGGACTATGCTGCCTATTGGGGACATATGCTGCCTATTGAGGACATATGCTGCCTATTGGGGATCAATGCTGCCTATTGGGGACATTTACCTGCCTATTGGGGACATTTACCTGCCTATGAGGGACTTTGGCACCACACCAGTCTGAGCCTGAGCTAAAAGCGGAGTTGCGCCAATATGTGCACTGATGAGGATGAAATGATATGGATTGGCAAGGCTGCAGTGATGGGCAGTGCAGGCTGTATGTCTCTGTGTGGGCAGTTTTATTGCTGGTATATTGTTTTTGTAGCGCTGTATATATATTGGTATTTTACTAATAGCAATTTGGAATCCCTAGGAAATAATGATATCAAGAAAGAGAAAAATTGCTTCACTTGTGACAAATATGGAACCGAACATTGACCATCTCATTAGCCAAAAGCAGGCCCATAGTTCCCACTGAAATACCAGTAAGTTTGTTGATTTTTAACTTTACTTGTTCTTTATTTTAAGTATTGTATTTGTTCCTGTTTATTTATTTATTTTTTACTTCAAAATAAGAGTGTAGTATATGGTGTATACAGGGTCATACACATCGTGTGCGGTATATAGAGTGTAGTATATGGTGTATACAGGGTCATACACATTGTGTGCGGTATATAGAGTATAGTATATGGTGTATACAGGATCATACACATTGTGTGCGGTATATAGAGTGTAGTATATGGTGTATACAGGGTCATACACATCGTGTGCGGTATATAGAGTGTAGTATATGGTGTATACAGGGTCATACACATTGTGTGCGGTATATAGAGTGTAGTATATGGTGTATACAGGGTCATACACATTGTGTGCGGTATATAGAGTGTAGTATATGGTGTATACAGGGTCATACACATCGTGTGCGGTATATAGAGTGTAGTATATGGTGTATACAGGGTCATACACATCGTGTGCGGTATATAGAGTGTAGTATATGGTGTATACAGGGTCATACACATCGTGTGCGGTATATAGAGTGTAGTATATGGTGTATACAGGGTCATACACATCGTGTGCGGTATATAGAGTGTAGTATATGGTGTATACAGGGTCATACACATCGTGTGCGGTATATAGAGTGTAGTATATGGTGTATACAGGGTCATACACATCGTGTGAGGTATATAGAGTGTAGTATATGGTGTATACAGGGTCATACACATCGTGTGCGGTATATAGAGTGTAGTATATGGTGTATACAGGGTCATACACATCGTGTGCGGTATATAGAGTGTAGCATATGGGTATACAGGGTCATACACATCGTGTGCGGTATATAGAGTGTAGCATATGGTGTATACAGGGTCATACACATCGTGTGCGGTATATAGAGTGTAGTATATGGTGTATACAGGGTCATACACATCGTGTGCGGTATATAGAGTGTAGTATATGGTGTATACAGGGTCATACACATCGTGTGCGGTATATAGAGTGTAGTATGTGGTGTATACAGGGTCATACACATCGTGTGCGGTATATAGAGTGTAGTATATGGTGTATACAGGGTCATACACATCGTGTGCGGTATATAGAGTGTAGTATATGGTGTATACAGGGTCATACACATCGTGTGCGGTATATAGAGTGTAGTATATGGTGTATACAGGGTCATACACATCGTGTGCGGTATATATAGAGTGTAGTATATGGTGTATACAGGGTCATACACATCGTGTGCGGTATATAGAGTGTAGTATATGGTGTATACAGGGTCATACACATCGTGTGAGGTATATAGAGTGTAGTATATGGTGTATACAGGGTCATACACATCGTGTGCGGTATATAGAGTGCAGTATATGGTGTATACAGGGTCATACACATCGTGTGCGGTATATAGAGTGTAGCATATGGTGTATACAGGGTCATACACATCGTGTGCGGTATATAGAGTGTAGTATATGGTGTATACAGGGTCATACACATCGTGTGCGGTATATAGAGTGTAGTATATGGTGTATACAGGGTCATACACATCGTGTGCGGTATATAGAGTGTAGTATATGGTGTATACAGGGTCATACACATCGTGTGCGGTATATAGAGTGTAGTATATGGTGTATACAGGGTCATACACATCGTGTGCGGTATATAGAGTGTAGTATATGGTGTATACAGGGTCATACACATCGTGTGCGGTATATAGAGTGTAGTATATGGTGTATACAGGGTCATACACATCGTGTGCGGTATATAGAGTGTAGTATTGGTGTATACAGGGTCATACACATCGTGTGCGGTATATAGAGTGTAGTATATGGTGTATACAGGGTCATACACATCGTGTGCGGTATATAGAGTGTAGTATATGGTGTATACAGGGTCATACACATCGTGTGCGGTATATAGAGTGTAGTATATGGTGTATACAGGGTCATACACATCGTGTGCGGTATATAGAGTGTAGTATATGGTGTATACAGGGTCATACACATCGTGTGCGGTATATAGAGTGTAGTATATGGTGTATACAGGGTCATACACATCGTGTGAGGTATATAGAGTGTAGTATATGGTGTATACAGGGTCATACACATCGTGTGCGGTATATAGAGTGCAGTATATGGTGTATACAGGGTCATACACATCGTGTGCGGTATATAGAGTGTAGCATATGGTGTATACAGGGTCATACACATCGTGTGCGGTATATAGAGTGTAGTATATGGTGTATACAGGGTCATACACATCGTGTGCGGTATATAGAGTGTAGTATATGGTGTATACAGGGTCATACACATCGTGTGCGGTATATAGAGTGTAGTATATGGTGTATACAGGGTCATACACATCGTGTGCGGTATATAGAGTGTAGTATATGGTGTATACAGGGTCATACACATCGTGTGCGGTATATAGAGTGTAGTATGTGGTGTATACAGGGTCATACTGTCACGCGGTCTTATGATATGTGTACGATGTCAGTAAACTATTCTTAAAAGAACAACACTCTATACAACATATAGATTAGCAACATCAGCATGTAAATATAGAATAGATTTACCTGACACGATATCCGTTGAACTCAGGGTTAATCTTGAGGACTTGATACACTGTCACAGGAAAGAGGAGGACCGGGGGTCTAACCTGACCCTAAACTGGGGTCCTAACTAATCCCTCACCTTGGAGGTACTGATAAAGGTTCAGAGGTCCAAGTCTCCAGCCTAACCCTGTCTCCTATCAGTCCCTGAACCCTGTAATCAGTCCTAAGAAGGATACTGATTACCACCAAAGGAATATGGGCTGATCTCTGCTAAATACACAGATTAGACATATTAGACAGACTGGAGAAAACACAGACTTGCATACACACTCAAACACAGAAGGAACATAAATGATCTGGGATATTAAACTCTAAGCAAGGTGAGCTTAAAACAACTAAGGAGCTCTTTAACTTAAGTCTATACAGATACAATCCTATCTGTGGTCTGCATGAAGAATTTCACTGGCAACTCCCAACACAGACAACCAGAGATTTAAAGGAAACCAATCAACAAATAATTAATTGCAGCCGGGAGAAACTGCACCCAGTCCCAGAACTGAGCACAGACAGAATTAACTCCCTAACTGCCAAACACAAAGAAACAGCAACTCAGCTATGAGAAGTCAGAATGTGCAACCGCGACGATCTTCGTGGCAATGCACACATGACAGTACCCCCCCTTCTACGAGGGGCCTCCGGACCCTCAGGGCCAGGTTTGCCCGGGTGAGTTCTGTGGAAGGTCCGCACCAAACGATCTGCGTTAATGTCAGACGCAGGAACCCACGTCCTCTCCTCTGGACCATACCCCTTCCAATGCACCAAGTACTGAAGGGACCGGCGATTCAGACGTGAGTCAATGATCTTTGACACTTGAAACTCCAAGTTACCATTGACCACCACTGGAGGAGGAGGTAGAGGTGATGGTATGACTGGTGCCACGTACCTTAAGTAATGACTTGTGGAACACATTGTGGATTTTAAACGTAGGAGGGAGGTCCAGACGAAATGCCACAGGATTAATTATGGAACTGATCCTGTACGGCCCGATGAATCTGGGGCCCAGCTTCCAGGAGGGAACTTTAAGTTTTATATTCCTGGTAGACAACCATACCAGATCGTTCACATTAAGATCTGGACCAGAAACTCTCCTCCTATCAGCCATACGTTTATAACGGTTCCCCATAGCACTCAGATTATTCAATACACCTCTCCACACTGAAGCAAGTGACGACGAGAAACGCTCCTCCTCAGGAACCCCAGAAGGGCCCCCCCCATTGAATGTACAAAACTGGGGATGAAAACCATATGCCCCAAAAAACGGGGACTTACCAGTGGACTCGCTCCGCCTGTTGTTAAGAGCGAACTCTGCCAGAGGCAGGAAAGAAGACCAGTCCTCCTGGTTCTCTGAGACAAAACACCGAAGATAAGTCTCTAGGCTTTGATTCAGACGCTCTGTCTGACCATTGGTCTGCGGATGAAAAGCCGAGGAAAATGACAATTGCATCCCCCGACGTAAACAAAATGCCCTCCAAAACTTGGACACAAACTGAGACCCCCTATCTGACACCACATCAGAAGGCAACCCATGAAGTCTCACAATCTCCCCAATGAACACCTGCGCCAGAGTTTTAGCATTAGGGAGGGCAGGAAGAGCAATGAAATGTGCCATCTTACTGAACCTGTCAACAACCACCAGTATGACAGTCTTCCCTGACGACTGAGGAAGGTCCGTGATGAAGTCCATAGACAAATGAGTCCATGGACGCTCCGGAAGTTTCAAGGGTAAGAGGGTCCCAGACGGACGGGTATGAGGGGTCTTAGAGCGAGCACAAACCCCACAGGACGCGACAAAAGTTAAAACATCTTTATTAACGTTAGGCCACCAAAACCGGCGAGAAAGGAGATCTAAAGTAGCCTTACTCCCTGGATGTCCTGCTAAAGCAGAATTATGATGTGCCTCAATAACCTTTTGTCTCAACTGATTTGGGACAAACAGTCTCCCTGGAGGTCCTGCAGGGGCGTCCCCTGAGCCTCTAACACCTCCTCCTCAAGCTCAGAACATACAGCCGACACTACCACCCCCTCCTGAAGGATAGGAATCGGGTCATCCATTTTCCCGGCCCCTGGGAAACTGCGAGACAAGGCATCCGCCTTAACATTCTTAGATCCAGGGCGATAAGTGACAACAAAATTAAACCTGGTAAAAAACAACGACCATCGAGCTTGTCTGGAATTCAGACGCTTAGCAGATTCCAAATACAGCAGGTTCTTGTGATCAGTAATGACGGTGACCGGGTGGACTGCCCCCTCCAAAAAGTGACGCCATTCTTCAAAAGCCAACTTAATGGCCAAAAGTTCCCTATTGCCGATATCATAATTCCTTTCGGCGGACGACAATTTTTTAGAAAAGAAAGCGCACGGATGCCATTTACCAGGGGACGGACCCTGGGACAATATTGCACCCACCCCTACGTCAGACGCGTCCACCTCCACAACGAACGGCTGTGATGCATCTGGTTGGATGAGAACGGGTGCCGAAGCAAAACATTTTTTCAAAGAGGAAAAAGCTTGGCAAGCTTTGTCCGACCATTTAGAAAAATCCGTCCCTTTTCTTGTCATGTCAGTGAGAGGTTTGACAACAGATGAGAAATTACAAATAAATTTCCGGTAGTAGTTAGCAAACCCCAGAAAACGCTGCAGAGCCTTAAGATCCTCTGGCTGATCCCATTCAAGCACTGCTCTCACCTTTTCAGGGTCCATACGGAAACCGGAGGCTGACACCAAGAAACCCAAAAACTGAAGTTCCTGTACGGCGAATACACACTTTTCCAGTTTGGCGTATAGTTTATTGTCTCGCAAGATCTGCAACGCCTGTCTCACATGCTCCTGGTGAGACCCAAGATCTGGTGAGTAAATTAAAATGTCATCCAAATATACGACCACAAACAGCCCCACCAGATGACGAAAAATGTCATTAACAAAATGTTGGAACACTGCTGGTGCAGTAGTCAGACCAAAAGGCATGACAAGGTTCTCATAATGTCCCTCCGGCGTGTTAAACGCCGTTTTCCACTCATCCCCCTCTTTTATCCTAATCAGATTATACGCCCCCCTGAGATCCAATTTAGAGAACCATTTGGCGCCAACAATTTGATTGAAGAGATCAGGAATCAGAGGGAGTGGATACGGATCTCGAACAGTAATCCGATTAAGTTCGCGGAAATCCAAGCAAGGGCGTAGGCCTCCATCTTTTTTCTTCACAAAGAAGAACCCCGCGGCCACTGGGGAAGATGAAGGTCTAATATGCCCTTTGGCCAGACTCTCCGAAATATAATCTTTCATAGCCTGCCTCTCAGGACCAGAAAGGTTATATAACCTAGCTTTAGGTAACTTAGCATCAGGAAGTAAATTAATAGAGCAGTCATACACGCGATGAGGAGGCAACTCCTGACACCCCTCCTCAGAGAACACATCCCCAAAGTCCTCCAAAAAAGGAGGCAAAGTACTAGGCACGACCGCACTGATGACTGTGTTCATGCAGTTACTTTTGCAAAACTCCCCCATTGGCTTATATCTCTGGACTGCCAATTAATCACAGGGTTATGTTTAACCAACCAAGGAAGTCCCAACACAATAGGAGTAGGTAGACCCTCCAACACATAACAAGATAATAGTTCCCTATGTATTGTCCCTACCCGAAGGTCAATGTTATGAACCTCATGAACAAAGCTACCTTGGCCGAGAGGCCTGGCGTCAATGGAGAATATAGGGATCGGTTTGACCAATACACTCAGATGCATACCTTGAGCCTGAGCAAACTGAGCGTCAACCAGATTAGCCCCGGACCCACTATCAAGAAGAACAGAAAATCTCTCCACTCTCGTACCAACCACCACCTCCACTGGTACAAGGAACTGAGAAGAACTAGCGGACGAAATACATACTCCCAGGTTGTCGTCCACCACACAACCTGGGATTAACAGTTTTCCGGCGACTTTTTGCTCAACAAGGCACGGGATGGACATCCCCCAACAAAATGTCCCTCTTTCCCGCAGAAGAAACACCTTCTAGTCCTGCGGCGTACCGCCAATCCCCTCCTACGAAATGATGTCCCTCCCAACTGCATAGGCTCCTCCGAACAGACAAGGGGAACCTCAACATAAGGGACTTTAGTAGTAGGTGGAGTAACAACAGGGGCGGAGTTACCTCGCACCTCTCCCGGAGCCGTCTATCAGTACGGATAGCTAGGGCCATAGCAGCCTCCAGTGATGGAGGAGAATCATACTGAGCCAAAACGTCCTTTAATTTGTCAGAAAGCCCATGACAAAACTGGCTTCTAAGAGCTGGGTCATTCCACTGAGTATCTGTGGCCCATCTACGAAACTCAGAAGCAAATTCCTCCGCCGGACGATCTCCCTGCTGTATCTTACGTAATTTTGTCTCAGCAAGAGAGACCCGATCTGGGTCATCATATACCAAACCCAGGGCAGTAAAAAATCGATCTACTGACTGTAGAGCCGGGGATCCCGGAGGAAGGGAGAAGGCCCAGGATTGAGGGTCCCCTTGTAGGAGCGAGATAACAATTCCCACTCTCTGCTCTTCACTCCCTGATGATCGAGGCCGAAGCCGAAAATACAATTTACATGCTTCCCTGAAGGTAAAAAATTTGTCTCGCCCACCAGTGAACCTGTCCGGGAGAGCTACTTTAGGTTCAAATCTGGTTTGCTCCGAGGGAGACAAAACTTTGGACTTAATGTCCGTCAGCTCCATGGATAATCCCTGCAACTGCAGAGCCAGCTGGGCTACTGGATCCATGGCAACTGGGAATAATTTTATGGGCCAGTGAAAATGTCACGCGGTCTTATGATATGTGTACGATGTCAGTAAACTATTCTTAAAAGAACAACACTCTATACAACATATAGATTAGCAACATCAGCATGTAAATATAGAATAGATTTACCTGACACGATATCCGTTGAACTCAGGGTTAATCTTGAGGACTTGATACACTGTCACAGGAAAGAGGAGGACCGGGGGTCTAACCTGACCCTAAACTGGGGTCCTAACTAATCCCTCACCTTGGAGGTACTGATAAAGGTTCAGAGGTCCAAGTCTCCAGCCTAACCCTGTCTCCTATCAGTCCCTGAACCCTGTAATCAGTCCTAAGAAGGATACTGATTACCACCAAAGGAATATGGGCTGATCTCTGCTAAATACACAGATTAGACATATAAGACAGACTGGAGAAAACACAGACTTGCATACACACTCAAACACAGAAGGAACATAAATGATCTGGGATATTAAACTCTAAGCAAGGTGAGCTTAAAACAACTAAGGAGCTCTTTAACTTAAGTCTATACAGATACAATCCTATCTGTGGTCTGCATGAAGAATTTCACTGGCAACTCCCAACACAGACAACCAGAGATTTAAAGGAAACCAATCAACAAATAATTAATTGCAGCCGGGAGAAACTGCACCCAGTCCCAGAACTGAGCACAGACAGAATTAACTCCCTAACTGCCAAACACAAAGAAACAGCAACTCAGCTATGAGAAGTCAGAATGTGCAACCGCGACGATCTTCGTGGCAATGCACACATGACACATACACATCGTGTGCGGTATATAGAGTGTAGTATATGGTGTATACAGGGTCATACACATCGTGTGCGGTATATAGAGTGTAGTATATGGTGTATACAGGGTCATACACATCGGGTGCGGTATATAGAGTGTATATACACTGCTGTATTATACTTTTCATATTCAGGTTATAATGCCTCTTATTCTTTGTATAGAGGTTAGTGTGTCATGTATAATATATGGTATATACAGTGTAGTGTCGCATACACTGCTGTATTATACAATATACAACAGTTCTAATGCTCCATACCTAATATGCAGTATAATGTACAGTGTATATGATGTAACCTGTATAAGATGCGACATTGACTTGCCCCCCCCCTAGTTTTGATCCTGGGTACGCCCATGCTAGAGATTCTACATCAGGGCAAGAAAAACGAAAATTACATCTACAGAATGGGAGGAATAGAACTAAGCAACTTCACGTGTGAAAAAGACTTGGATATACTAACAGATCACAGACTACATGAGTCATCAGTGTGATGCAGCAGCAAAAAAGGCAAACAGTTCTAGGATGTATTAAGAGAAGCATAGAGTCTAGATCACGTGACGTAAATATCCCCCTTTACTCCTCCTCTTAGTTTGGAGTCATCTGCAATACTGGTGTCCAGTTCTGGACACCACATTTTAAAAAAGATATTGAAAAACTGGAGCAAGTCAGAGAAGAGCTGCCAGGATGGTGAGTGAACTGCAAAACATGTCCTAAGAGGAACAAGTAAAGGATCTGGGAATGTTTAGCTTGCAAAAAAGAAGACTAAGAGGAGACTTAATAGCTGCCTAGAAATATCTGAAGGGAAGGGATATCACAGTGTAGAGGGATCATCCTTATTCTCATTTACACATGGAAACACGAGAAACAATGGAATGAAACTGAAAGGGAGAAGATATAGAGTAAACTTTGAGGCTAAGTTCACACGTTGCGGAATTGCCATGGAAATTTCCGCGGCAATCCCGCACTTATCTGCTGCGGGAAATACGCATTTTTTTTGTATGCGTTGTGACAGTGTCACTGGTTTTATATGTGAGGGGAGGTATGTGTCACACAGGATGGCTGAGCAGTGTGTAAAAGCTTAGTCCTGTTTTTTTTTCTGAGAAGTGTGGTCTGGAGAGAAAAGTCTCCAGACAGGATAGTGGAAGCTACCGAGCCTTCCACAAGGACTTTAACAGTGCAGTTTATGCTACCGAGAGCGGGCGGAACCCACTCATCTATGGACTGAGTTATTGTTTCTTTGTTTTTTTATGTTTTTCCCGTTTAACCCAGAGAGGTTATGTTTACTTTTCCTGCAAACCCGGCATGAGTTTATGGCTGATAATAAACCAGCAGAAAGACAACCCAGAGAACGTGTGTCCTGAGTCTGCCTCGAGGAGAGCCGAGCGAGTCGTCTTGCCACAGTTGGTGGAGAATGCAGGCAGGATTCCAGGAACACGTGTACCTGCCACAAAGACCGGTGGATGTCCTGGGTGAAGGCTGCCAGCCAGAGAAGTCCGGCAGCATGGAGGAGCTTGTTAACCCTTCACCCCCAAGGGTGGTTTGCACGTTAATGACCGGGCCAATTTTTACAATTCTGACCACTGTCTCTTTATGAGGTTATTACTCTGGAACGCTTCAACGGATCTTCGCGATTCTGAGACTGTTTTCTCGTGACATATTGTACTTCACGTTAGAAGTAAAATTTCTTTGATATAACTTGCGTTTATTTTTGAAAAAAACGCAAATATGGCGAAAATTTTTAAAATTTTGCAATTTTCAAACTTTGAATTTTTATTCCCTTAAAACAGAGAAATATGTCACATAAAATAGTTAAGAAATAACATTTCCCACATGTCTACTTTACATCAGCACAATTTTGGAACCAAAATTTTTTTTGTTAGGAAGTTATAAGGGTTAAAAGTTGACCAGCGATTTCTCATTTTTACAACAAAATTTACAAAGCCATTTTTTTTAGGGACCACCTCATTTGAAGTCACTTTGAGGGGTCTATATGGCAGAAAATACCCAAAAGTGACACCATTCTAAAAACTGCACCCCTCAAGGTACTCAAAACCACATTCAAGAAGATTCTTAACCCTTCAGGTGCTTCACAGGAACTAAAGCAACGTGGAAGGAAAAAATGAATATTTAACTTTTAAGCCACAAAAATGATCTTTTACAAACTTTTTTTTTATTTTGACAAGGGTAAAAGGAGAAAATGGACAGATAAGGTTGTTATGCAATTTCTCCTGAGTATGCTAATACCCAATATGTGGGGGAAAACCACTGTTTGGGCACACGGCAGAGCTCGTAAGGGAAGGAGCGCCGTTTGACTTTTTCAAACTAAAATTGGCTGGAATTGAGATTGGATGCCATGTCGTGTTTGGAGAGCCCCTGATGCGCCTAAACAGTGGAAACCCCCACAAGTGACACCATTTTGGAAACTAGACCCCCTAAGGTACTTATCTAGATCTGTTGTGAGCACTTTAAACCCCCAAGTGTTTCACAAAAGCTTATAATGCCTGGGTGTGAAAAAAAAAAAAAACAATTTTCCACAAAAATGATTTTTTAGTCCCAAATTTTTGAATTTTCCCAAGGAAATTGGACCCCAAAAGTTGTTGTCCAATTTGTCCTGAGTACGCTGATACCCCATATGTGGGGGGGGGGAACTGTTTGGGTGCACGGCAGGGCTTGGAAAGGAAGTAGTAACGTTTTGGAATGCAGACGTTGATGGGGGTCATGTTGCGTTTGCAGTGCCCCAGATGAGCCTAAATAATGGAAAACCCCCACAAGTGACCCCATTTTGGAAACTATACCCCCTAAGGAACTTATTCTAGATTTTTGGTGAGCACTTTGAACCCCCAAGTGCTTCACACAAGTTTATAATGCCCGGGCATGAAAATAAAAAATCCTATTTTTTTCCCACAAAAATTATCTTTTAGTCACTAATATTTTATTTTCCCAAGGGTAACAGGAGAAATTGGACCACGTAAGTTGTTGTCCAATTTGTCCTGAGTACGCTGATACCCCATATGTGGGGGGGAACCACTGTTTGGGCTCACGGCAGAGCTCGGAATGGAAGGAGCACCATTTGACTTTTTCCAACCAAAATTGGCTGGAATTGAGATTGGATGCCATGTTGCATTTGGAGAGCCCCTGATGTGCCTAAACAGTGGAAACCCCCCACAAATGACCCCATTTGGGAAACTAGACCCCCTAAGGAACTTTTCTAGATCTTTGGTGAGCAATTTGAACCCCCAAGTGCTTCACACAAGTTTATAATGTAGAGCCGTAAAATTTAAAAATCATATTTTTTCCACAAAAATGATCTTTTCACCCCAATTTTTATTTTTCCAAGGGTAACAAGACTCCAAAAGTTATTGTGCAATTTGTCCTGAGTGCGCTGATACCCCATATGTGGGGGTAAACCACTGTTTGGGTGCATGGCAGAGTTTGGAAGGGAAGGAGCGCCGTCTGACTTTTTCAACGCAGAATTGGCTGGACGCCATGTCGTGTTTGGAGAGCTCCTGATCTGCCTAAACAGTGGAAACCCCCATAAATGACACCATTTTGGAAACTAGACCCCTCAAGGAACTTATCTAGATGTGTGGTGAGAACTTTTAACCCCAGGTGTTTCACTAAAGTTTATAACGTACAGCCGTAAAATAAAAAATCCTTTTTTTTTTTACAAAAATGATTTTTTCGCCCCTAATATTTTATTTTCACAAGGGTAACAGAAGAAATTGGAACCCAAAAGTTGTTGTCCAATTTGTCCTGAGTACGCTGATACCCAATATGTGGGAGAAAACTACTGTATGGGCGCACGTCAGGGCTCGGAAGGGAAGTAGTGACGTTTTGGATTGCAGACTTTGATGGAATGGTCTGGGGGCGTCATGTCACATTTGGAGAGCCCCCCTGATGCACCTATACAGTGGAAACCCCCCACAAGTGACCCCATTTTGGCAAATAGACCCCACAAGGAACTTATCTAGATGTGTGGTGAGCACTTTGAACCCCGAAGTGCTTCACAGAAGTTTATAACGTACAGCCGTAAAAATAAAAAATCTTTTTTTTTTTTACAAAAATGATTTTTTCGCCCCCAATATTTTATTTTCACAAGGGTAACAGGAGAAATTGGACCCCAAAAGTTGTTGTCCAATTTGTCCTGAGTACGCTGATACCCAATATGTGGGAGAAAACTACTGTATGGACGCACGTCAGGGCTCGGAAGGGAAGTAGTGACGTTTTGGATTGCAGACTTTGATGGAATGGTCTGGGGGCGTCATGTCGCATTTGGAGAGCTGTTATGTTTCGGTAGCTGAGGAGTGCAGGTAAAAAAGGCAATACACCAGAGCAGTTGGAATCTATGGGATTGCAGTACCCTGACTAACCACCACAACTAGAGGCAGCCGTGGAGCGTTCCTACGTTGGTCCTAGACGCCTCGTCACAGCCTGAGAAACTAACTACACCTAAAGATAGAAATAGGAAAGCTATCTGCCCCGGAGCAGAACCCCAAAGATAATAGAAAGCCCCCAAACATGTAATGGCGGTTAGACAAGAGGAAATACTGACACAGAAAGAAAATAGAATGAGCAAACGCTGGGGCCCAAACTATCTAAATAGAAAAGGACAGGAAGGGTACTTACTGCAATCCTAGAAAACCCTGAAAAACACCAACTCTACTAATTTCAAAATCACCTGAGATCACACGACCTCTACCACCTAAATTAGCTCTCTGGTGTAAGAAAATCAAAACAGCAGCCACTGAAAAAACTGGAAAAAGCAAAAGTACAAACATCAGTGGCTGAACTAAACTGAGAGGGCAAAAGCCCCCGGAGGGGACCCAGAAGGCCCCCACAGAAGTGCAGGACAAAATGCAAAAATATAGCAACAACACAAAAGAAGAAAAATTCTTATCTGGTAGCAGGAGATGCAGACACGACACAGCAGGCTACAAGGGAAACTGGAATGAAGGATTCAGACCAGAACAATTGATCACCGGCAACCCTGATGGGAAAATGACTCCCTTATATAAGACCAGTCAGTAACACCTGATTCCCAGTCCTCACAATCTTCACTAGTACCGCTTGTAACCACCAGATGGAGCCTCTGCTCAGAACTCATCTCAAACCCATTCACAACAGTACCCCCCCCTTGAGGAGGGGTCACCGAACCCTCATTTGAGCAACCAGGTCGGTCAGGATGAGTTCTATGATACGCACGGATAAGTCTCCTAGCATGGATGTCCGAAGCAAACACCCAAGAATTGTCTTCCTGACCATAACCTCTCCATTTAACCAAATACTGGAGTCTTCGTCTAGAAAAACGAGAATCCAATATTTTCTCAACCACATACTCCAGATTGCCCTCAACCAAAACAGGGTCAGGAGGCACAGTAGCAGGAACCACTGGCTCAACAAACCTCTTCAACAAGGACTTGTGGAACACGTTATGGATCTTAAATGTCCCTGGAAGAAGCAAACGAAAAGAAACAGGATTAATAATCTCCATGATCTTATAAGGTCCAATGAACCTAGGCTTAAATTTAGGAGATGCTACTCTCATAGGAATATTCTTTGAGGACAACCAGACCAAGTCCCCACTTTAAA